>BSBK01007537.1:0-12500 GCA_027943335.1 Chamaecyparis obtusa
ATTTTATCCTAAAGTCTTTATTTAATTAAAAGAAGTTTCCTCCTCTTTTAATTAAATAAAAAGCCCCCCACTTTTCCTCTTATCCTAAGCTGCACAAACAAAGCATTATTCTTATTTTACAAAAAGGGGAAAAGCATTTTTTGTCTCATATGGACACAAAAGTCAACTCTTATTTTCTCATTGGAGGGATCTTGTGCACATGGATTGATCTTATTTGATGCTCCACCCTTGATTAAATCTTTTGTCTCTTAATGTCCATGGTCCATTCCTTCTCATTTCTTATAAAAGGAGAGCTCTTTTCTTCATTCTAGATCCCCAACTTTTTATGCTAATGTTATGCTAGAGGTTTTCTAGGTCACTTTGGAGCTTTTGAAGATTTGGAGCATTCTTGGCTTTTGCATCTATATATTATTCTAGTTTCATTTATCATGGCATTCATAGCTTCATATTTAGCTTAGTTTCCTTTGTGCTTTAGATTAATTCATCTAGCTTAATTAGGAGGCTTTGTAATACTTGCATATTTCCTTTCATAGCATAGCTTGCATTTCCATTTCTAGCATAGTTGCATTGCATTTGCATTTCCATTTGATTCTTGGAGATATTGGCATTCTTGCCCTTGTCTTCATTTGAATCTCCCATTGCATGGTTTACTAGCAAGGTTATTGGCTTAATAGCTCTAACTGAGAGTATTCTTAACACACTTGCACTCTGTTGAGAGTTCCCTTTGATCTTCAACTTGCAGATTTATACTTTGATGGATAACTTTAATATAGCTTTGACTCTATCACCACTCCAAAGTCTACAAGGAAGAGGGCCAATTAACAAGGATCAAAAGAGATCCTCCTACACTTTGAGCCTTAATGCTCAGGCGGGTGTACCCTTGACTCACTTCTCCAAAGGAGTCTCAAAATAATATACAACTATATCTCTTACTAACTAATTTTAGGATTTGATCATTTAATTTGTTTGTGTGTGGTTGATGACAATGAAATGCCTTCAAAGGATGGACCAGTGCCTTCACCTAGGGCAAAGAGTCATCCAATTACATAAATCAACTAAAGATCTTAAATCAAACACTCCTCAGCTCAGAATAAGTGCTTTGCCTATTACCCCTCTCCCTCAGACACAAGGACATCAAATTCTTATTTGGTTGTAAACTCACTGAACTCACCCAAAAGACTTTAATCCTAACTTTGTTAGGAACTCAAAGATGACTTCACAATACTCTTTGTTTACCATATGCTAATACAATTTGTGACATTAACATATATGAGCTTAGAACCAAAACAAGAAGACATACACAAATGCAAGATTGGAACTCAATAGCATTCTCATTAACATATTTAGGATCAATACACAATCAGAGCAACACAAAGATAGGGAAAAGACCCAAAATCTAGCTCCTCTTTCAATATAATACCATCAACAACCAGGGACCAAAAGAAAGTTTTGGAACCCACACTAAGTCAAAAATTCTACAATATATACCCCCTAGTCATCTTGGAAACCCAAAATAGGTTGCAACAAGCTAAAAATGACTAGGGTTAGGGTTTCACCAACTAAAATCATTAGAAATGGTCACAAATTTATTACAGGGGAAGAAACCCAGGCAACTAGGAGAAGACAGATCACGAAGTGATTCCAATCATGACAAATCTCATTGAGAAGGTACTAAGAACCACAAAAACATCCAAAATGTCAACCTGTTCGGCCACTTGGAGCATGCCTCGAGCAAAAAAATTACAGTACAAACCCCCCCGGATGATCATGGAACACCTTGGAATACACTGCAACAACAAGCGCCACCAAACAAATCAAATCTAGTCATGAAAGCAATCAATTTTGATCCTTTCTGTCACTAAGAAACCTTCTACAAATTTGAATTTCAAAAACAATGGTCATTTCCAAGTGCGAGCAGCAAATCAGCAGTCGATATTTGAACTTAGATTACCTTAATATCGCGACCGTTTGATCAGTCCTTTTCGCTGTCTTTATGTTCTCAACTGAACTGCTAGCCTCAGGTTAACTCCTAGCAACTACGTGACAATGCTTTTTCCTGTTCACGGAAAGAAAACCTAACTCACTACTTAACCTCATGAACTGGCGACCAAAGGAACTTAACTCATCCCAGCTACATCTAGTGAACTGGTGACTGAAGGCTTTCGTCAGTTCGCAAAGAACTTTATCTTTCTGCCAAATAATTTAGCGATCATGTGAATACACACTCACTGAATCACCAGCCATTTTAGAATATCGCCATCTCATTTTGCAAATGAGTGAAAAGCATTGAAAATTCTCGGGTGACTAAACAAATTTATCAGGACCGCCAAACCATTAGACCAAACCTTGGTCCACCTATGATGAAATCAACAGCTATCTTAAGTTCGCATGGAGCATAAAGATTCTATCAGAACTTAAGATAGCTGTTAGATCAAGAATCTTACCCTACTCTAACAACCCTCTGATAGGAAACAAAATCAACGATGGTCTTAAGATTGCAAGTGTTAGAGAAAACCCATCAGATTACACACCAACCATTGATGCTCTATCATTGTCAGAACCCACTGAGCCTCGAAATACCTAGCCCCAACTGACAGGATGCCCAATCATTCACCCATGGACCAATCACAACTTACCATATAAGCACACCTAGCATGTGGACCTGCCGCACTTTATCCCCTCTGAGAAAGATTGAATCGATGGTCAGCACATGATCTTAAGCCTCTAACAGATCCCATAAGATCATGTGCCCATCATTGATTTTTTGACACTGTCGGGACCCTCTGATGCATCTAAAAACTAGGTCCCACTGACAACTACCAACGTATTAATACATGGACCAATAATATGCCACCATTTGTGCATACATGTCACTTTGGACCCACCTATTTGAAGCTTTGTGTCATAAAGAAAATCAATGGCTATCGTAAAAGTGCGTAGCTCTGACACATCTCATGAGAACATATGACCACCGTTGGATCAAGATGGTGTCAGGAAGCCTGGGCCCAGAGACCACGTGAACACGCGACTAAAGAAAAGAAACCACCATGCCAGGTTGCTAACTATTAAGAGATAAGTCGCTAGGAACACGTGAATATGTGAACACTTTGTTCACCCAATCGCTGGAAGAAAAAGATAACTGTCGGGAAACCAAGCAAACCAACAACAAGTAGGCATTCGCTAAATTGCAGAACAAAAAGACTAACTACCTGAGGATTAAATGAATAAGCGACAAGTCGGCAAAGAAATGCGCACATTCTTTTAACAAGACTTAAGTGACCCGAAAAGGTAAAGACAAATCAGAACAGGGCTAGCGCATTCCAAAGGGTTTTAAACACAATGGCTAGTTTTTTGAAATTTTTTGCAAGGGCTTCAAAGCTAGGGAAATAAAATTGACTGTAGGAAACGAAGGAAAAGTGCTATAGCCATGAAAAATTTATAGGGACAGACCAGATAAAAGACAAAAAACCATGGAAATTCTTTCAAGTGCTAATAGTGGCTCTGTCTAAGGATGTATGCCTCCTGCAAGAATAGCAAGGATCTAGAATCACTATCTAAAGCAGACCATCCCACTGGAAAACTTGACAACAAAGAGCAACAGGACCAAAAACTTACAAACCAGGACAAAATAGGACAAGGGCAAGCAACTTATTTTAAAAATTTACAAAATGTATAGACCTAACTATTGTTCATGGAAAATAGAATACTTCAAAAGAAGTATTTCTTCAAGAATTATCCATGAACTGGAAATTCCTGAATATCACCATTCAGTTCTTTGACAATGTATGAATCTTGGCCCCATTTCTCATGAATTAAATATGGCCCTAGCTAGATGGGATCAATTTACCATACTTTCCCTTATCCTCCAATCTGGCATTCCAAATTAATACCAAATCACCAGGTTCAAACCTTCTGTCAACAGTCTTCTTGTCATACAAATTCTTAACCTGCAACTGCAATCTGGCATTTCTTGCAACTGACTCTCTCTTAGTCTCAACCAACCTAATGAGGTCCTCAATCCTCAATTGCATCTCATCATCTATATCATCATCATATAACTGAACAAACTTGTACATTTCCAATAAATTATTCTAAGGCATCCTTGCATGTATTCCATATACTAAGTCAAATGGTGCACAACCAATTGCCCTCTTCATAGTTACCCTATCAGCCCATAGAGCTAATGGAAACTTTGAATTCCATGCCCTCTTATTCTTTCAAAAATCCTCTTTAGGATTTTAATCAAACTCTTATTAGTAGATTCTGCCTGTCCATTTCCTTGTGGATGATAAGGTGAGGAATAAGAAGTCTGAATTCCTAAACCTTTGTATAATTTCTTATATTTAGTAGACCTAAAGCACATTGCATTATCACTTACTATTCTCTCAAGGCAACCAAACCTTGTAACAATATTATTCAATAGAAAATCAATTACCACCTTACTAGTTGCATTTATTGTAGGTATAGCCTCTACCCACTTTGTAAAGTAATTAATGGAAACTAAGATCCATGATTGTCCTCCACTTGACTTGTTTGGTATCTCCCCTATGAAATCAATCCCCCATTGTTGGAAAGGAGCCTAAACTTCTACTGGTTTTAATGGCACATTAACTAAAAATTTTAGCTTACCAGAGAACCTTTGACATGCATCACACCTCCTCACCAACTGTTCTACATCCTTGAAGATTGTGGGCCACCAGAATCCTACTCTCAAGATTTTATGAGTAGTTGTCTTACCCATATAATGCCCACCACAAACTCCCTCATGCATTTTTTTTAACAACTTGTTAGCCTGATCTTCATCCACACATTTCAAAAGTATGCAATCTAAATTCTTTCTATATAATTTACATTTCACAATTACATACTTGATAGCCTACAATTTTAATGTCCTCCTTTGATTATCATTCATCTCATCTAGACATTTCATATTTCTCAAATAGTAGATAATATCTTGATACCAAACACAATCATCCATATCACATGTATAATCAATTTCAGAATGATTTATCTAATTTGCATCAAGATTGGATTCAACCATCAGTTTTGCCAATCCTTGTCCTCTAACCAATTTAGTAATTTGGATGTCAACATTGAATTCTTGGATCCTATTGATCCATCTACATCTTCTTCTAGAAACCTCTTGCTGTGAGAAAATATCCTTCATAGCTGCACTTGGCATAAAAGAAATCACAACTACCTACATCAAGTAACACCTAAAAGCCTTGATTGCCTTCACAAGTGCATGTGCTTGTTTCTCATTTAGGTCATACTTCAATTCAGCAGCCTGCAAAGATTTACTGAAAAATGCAATAGGTTGCTCAAAACCATCCTTATTCTTTTGTAACAAAACCGTAGCAATAGTGTGAAAAGATGCAAAGGAAAAGATGTGCATTGGGACATTATAATTGGGTGCCTTAAGCACTGGTGCATCTTTGATAGCCTGCTTGATATTCTTGAAAGCCTCATCAGGCTCACCCTCCCAATTGATTGCAAATCTCTTCTTCAACATCTTAGAAATAGGTCTAGTAACCTCTGCAAAATTTGTCACAAACCTCCTTAAGAAATTTACTTGACCAAAGAAGGACTTAATTTCTTTAACATTCTTTGGTCTCTAAATTTTATCAATGGCTCCTACTCTCTCATGGTCAATTCTCACTCCTTGCTTCCCAACTAAGTGGCCAAGCAACTTACCTTCAATGACACCAAAAACACATTTCCTTGGGTTTAATGAAATGCCATATTCCAAAGCCCTCATAAATATTTTTTCTAAATGGGTACAATGGTCTTCTTCCCTCTTGGAATAGGCAGTTAAATCATCTTGATAAATAACAAATAAATCATTAATAAAATCTGAAAAAGCAACATCCATTGCCCTCTGAAAAGTAGTACCAGCATTTGTGAGACCAAAAGGCATTCTCACATAAACATATGTCCCCCAGGTGTAGTGAAAGTTGTCTTGAATTGTTCTGATTCTTTTACAATTACTTGATTGTAACCAGAGAAACCATCCATCATAGACATCAATTTTGAACCGGTTACTCTCTGCAACATAGCTTCCATATTGGGCAGACAGTAATTATCTTTTAATGAGCTGCTGTTCAAATTCCTAAAGTCCACACAAAGCTTGATGTCACCATTTTTCTTTCTCACAGGAACAAGGTTTGACACCCAAGAAGAGTGCCTTATAGGCTTGATAATGCTAGCATCCCTTAACTTCATCATTTATTCTTGCATCTTGGGTGCCAAACTAGGATTAATAGGCCTTTGTTTTTGTCGAAAAGGTTTAGCATCTTCTCTCAAAGAAATAATATGATGAAACAAGTCTTCTCTATAAACCTTCAAGTCATCATATGACCATGCAAAAACATGCCTAAATTTTCTTAATAATTCAATCAAATATTTTCTCAGATTGTGAGACATGTCCCTACCTATGTATACCTTCTTAGGTGCCTCATGTGTTCCAAGATTTATCTCCTCTAGATCAGCATGATCTTCTCTTTTTATATTCTTTTAAACTCTATCCTAGTTATCAAAGACAGTCTCCAAAACAACAAGCCCCTTGGGCACCTTGTTAGTTCTAAGTTGAATAACCTCATTACCAAAGACAACCTCTTTTCCTTCTATTGACTCAACCAAGGCTGAACAATCAAATTCCTGACCATGATACTGATCTTCACAACTCTTAAACTTCAAGATATCATTATCATCATCAAAAACTTACCAATTTTCAATATTGTCTAGTATACTAGGCCTAGCCTAAATTTCAACTTTAGAAATACCAGCAAATGTAATATCAGTGGGATTGATTACAATATTGGCTAAAAAATGAGCCATCTTATTGTTACTCCTATCCTTCCACTCAATATTGAAGGCATCAAAATGTTCAATCAAATCCAAACTACATCCTCTATTGTTTTAACCTCTTGTTCTTGGAAGCATACACTGACCTGACTTGGGACACCCACCAACTCAGAATCATCAACAACACTCAAATATTTAATACCATGTTTTTGTGCCAACCTCAATCCTAACAACAATGCCTCATATTCTACTATATTTTTGGTACAAAAGAAATTCAATGTGAAAGAAAATTTGTAGGTGTTTCCATTAGGAGAAATAAGTAAAATACCTACTCCTGCTCCATCTTTGCAATTTGCACCATCAAAGTACATTACCCACAAATCACCCTTCATAGAATTAACACTTACCTCAATAGAGATAGGTGACAAAATAGGTTCATTCTCAAGTACAAGGATCTCTTCCCTAAAAGCATTAATATCAATATCCACAAAACATGTAGTTTCATTATCAATACTTCTCTCAATCATGTGGCATACTCTTGGTTCTTGCTCAATCTTGACAAACTAATCATCAATCTTGAAAGTGGCATAGGACAGATTACACTGTAAACTTCCACCCATGGCAGCACTCCATCTTCTAGATAGTAGCATCCCATAATGATGAGGGATGTCCACCACCAAAACACTCATTGTCAATTCTTTCTCTAGATATGCTACTAGCCTATATGGCATTGCATTGATAGTCCTAATAACTAGTACCTCCCTCTGATCCATTGCACAACATCTTCCTTGAACTGTATCAACTTTAAGGCCCAACTTCTCCATGATTTTGAAAGGCATAATAGTATTGGAGGCACCACTATCAATCATACAATTTCTTAGTTTCATTCCACTCACAAGGACACTTAAAAAGAATGGATCATCAATGTTTTCAAGGCTGGCATTGACAAAACTATCCAAATATATAGGAGGAATTTGAGACACAATTCCCTGAGCAACAACACCTTTCAAAGCTTTAACCTGAGATCCATTGCATGCAACATCATTATTATGAGCATTATCCACCCATGCAATAGCTTTGTCTTTGTGTTTAGGGATCCTCAACAATTTTGACAATGGAACCTTAACTGTAATTTGGGACAATACAGATAACATATCAATAGAAGAAGAGGAAGAAATCTCAATTTGCACAGCCTTAGCATCTCTTTGCTTGTCTGATACATTAGGTGTATTGATCACCCTCATTTTTTCAATCTTAGCCATTGTGTTAACTACCTTCTCAATCTCACTAGAAAATCTGTCAACCCCAACTCCCTTAGGCTCACAATTTTTACCTTTTACATTCTTGAATTTCACCATGTGATCACCTTTTGATTTGTTCTCATTAGGCTCTCCGGAGTTGGTACTCTTTATAAACATTCTTGCAGCTTTCTCATTTGTATTCCTTGCCACCATGCCTCTAGTTTGCACTTGGGAAATCATTTCTACAGTAATTCTATCCATCTCTTTTCTAGAAGGTCTTCTTAAATTTACTGGCTCAGAAGAAGAGTTCATGTTACATGTCTTCTTATCAATGTCTTCACTATCAAAAAAAACCTCTTGATGAAAAAAGGGCCTGATTGTGTCTCTTCATATTTACATCTGCCTCTTCATCAAAATCAAAATTGTCTTCATATCCTAGATATGAAGTAGCCATGTTGCATCCAACATCATCTTGATCTTCTTCATGATCTATCTCCTCACTGCCATATCCTGATTTGCAGCCATAGATTGTGCAACCACACAATGCTCTATAGAATGAGGGGACTGGCATGCAACACACCAAGTTATGTCCTCCATGACATTTATTGAAGCTTTTTGTAGAGGGTTAGGGACACCTCTATCATTGTTATTTCTTGCAGCAAGGACAACATGCTTGGCATCCTTCCATTGGTGTTGTAGGGGTAGTTCTGCAATCTATTCTGCTTATTGAAATTGTTGTTGAATTGAGGCCTTTCATTGGTAGGAGCACTGATGTTCCCATTTTCAAGTGCCTTCAAATCCTTCAATGCATTGAGCACCTTATCCAATTTATCTTCTTCTTGCCTCCTAGTTCCAACATTCCTATCATTTTCTTTTTTGTATTTCTTGTCCCCAAACAACTTAGGGTCATCTCTCTTCCACCCAACTTTCTTGATATCTTCATATTGTTCTCAATATTGACAAAAATCCTAAAAGCATCTCTAAGAGTTCTTGGTTCTTTTTCCCTCAACAAGTATCCCATCTTTCCATCAAATGCATTGAAGTATGTAGTTAGACAAACATTGTCATCTAACCGCATAACTTGGAACAACTTATGCAACCCTTCTGAAATCTCATGTTGAATTCAGCTGCAAATTCATTTTGATTTTTCCTTATGGTATTGAATTCATTCAACATGAAACTAGCATTGGGCCTATCACATACTGTTCTTTAAAACATCTCTCAAAAGAATCCCAAGTATCAATTCATTTATCAGGAAGTCTCTTAAACCAATCTCTAGCATCCTCCATTAGAGATTGAACAAACAATTTCATGACTACATCCTTGTGCTCTACCTCATAATCATTAAGCATATCAAAAAATAACCTAAGATTCTCCTCACAACTAATAGCATTATTACCAGAAAACCTAGGTACCTTATCTCTATATCATTTGGAAAAGCATTCGGGTAGCCAGGAATCCTATCAAAACTAATTTTCCTATAGCCTTCTAATTGTATAGGTCTTCTTTGAAAACTTGAACTAGTGTTAACCCTAGGATCAACATTTGCATTTACATTTCCATCTACTTGTGCATTTGACTACTACCTAGGATTAGCACCTATCCTAGCAAACAAAGAAGGAATTGAACTAGTAGTAGCATTACCAAGTGGAATAGTAGTAGTCATAGATGGCATACCTAGTTCAGTAGTAGATGGACCAAGAGCATTGACTGATAAAGCCTTCAAGAACTGGATCTTTCTTCTCTTTTCTGCAATGGAAGCTTCAATTTCAACCTTTTCTAATTCTCTTGCAAGGTCCTCTTCTTCTTTTCTTCTTCTTTCTATCTCTATGTCCTTATTTGAATTGGGTGGTGGGACCCCTAGTATTGTCAATGATCTACTTGTTTGATGTCCCACCATTTTTTTCTTTCCTTTCTCACCAACAACAACAACAGGCCTAGTGATCCCATGCCCATCTTTATCTTTAGGGAGGGAAGTATAACTTTGAACCTATCTAACCACAGGGCCCTCCTTATCAAATTCATGATCTTACAGTAAGCGCTCTTGCTCACTCCTCAAAGCCTCAAGATCACCAAAAATGTCATGTTGCAAAGTCTTAGGAGTAGAAGCAAGCATCTTGTTTCTCTCCTTCATTTCATTAATCTTTCTAAGGAGAGATTATATTTCTATTAGAGCATTCACCTTTTCAGCCTCTCTCTCCTCTTGTAACCTCTTATGTATAGCATCTTGTTCTGCCAACTGTAACCTTAGTGCATTTAAATCATCTAGGTCTACCATAGTGTCATCAAAACTTGATGACACATCCATATCAGTAAGATTTTGATATGGGAAATGGACTTGCATTAGTCTCCTAGGTTCCCCTCTGAAATTATCTTCATCAAGATCTAAATGAATCTCCAAACCCATCTCTCTAGCTTGTTCATCCTGACCTATAGGCAATGGACCCTTGTCTCGAAATATAGCCTCTGGGGTATCATAAAATCTATCTTTAGAGTGACCACCATCTGATCTAGAAACTCTATCTTGTGAACCTTCCTCACTTAAGGAAACATGTGGTGCTCTTCCTTTGGTATTTTTTTGTTCTCTTATGGGAGCACTAATAGACTCACCATTCCTTCTAATCCAAATATTCTTCTCCTATCTAGGCAATTGCTCCAAAGTGACCTCTGGATTCCTTTTGACAAAGGACCTAGTATTCCTCCTCTTGTCCATGATTTACAGCTTATAGCACTGGTTCTAACCTTTTGAGTCACCACCCACCAAAGTGGGAAATCTTTAACTGAATACAAACAGGAAAACAAGAGTGCACTTTGCTTTTCTTTATCTCTAGACTCTCCCTAGTAGAGTCACCATTTTTTTGGGAGTTCCCTTTGATCTTCAACTTGCAGATTTATACTTTCATGGATAACTTTAGTATAGCTTTGACTCTATCACCACTCCAAAGTCTACAAGGAAGAGGGCCAATTAACAAGGATCAAAAGAGATCCTCCTACACTTTGATCCTTAATGCTCAGGTGGGTGTACCCTTGACTCACTTCTCCAAAGGAGTCTCAAAATAATATACAACTATATCTCTTACTAACTAATTTAAGGATTTCATCATTTAATTTGTTTGTGTGTGGTTGATGACAATGAAATGCCTCTAGAGGATGGACTAGTGACTTAACCTAGGGAAAAGAGTCATCCAATTACATAAATCAACAGAAGATCTTAAATCAAACACTCCTCGGCTCAAAATAAGTACTTTGCCTATTACCCCTCTCCCTCAGACACAAGGACATCAAATTCTTATTTTGTTGTAAACTCATTGAACTCACCCAAAAGACTTTAATCCTAACTTTGTAAGGAACTCAGAGATGACTTCACAATACTCTTTGTTTACCATATGCTAATACACTTTGTGACATTAACACATATGAGCTCAAAACCAAAACAAGAAGACATACACAAATGCAAGATTGGAACTCAATAGCATTTTCATTAACATATTCAAGATCAATACACAATCAGAGCAACACAAAGATAGGGAAAAGACCCAAAATCTAGCTCCTCTTTCAATATAATACCATCAACAACCAGGGACCAAAAGAAAGTTTTGGAACCCACACTAAGTCAAAAATTTTATAATATATACCCCCTAGTCATCTTGGAAACCCAAAAGAGGTTGCAACAAGCTACAGATGACTAGGGTTAGGGTTTCACCCACTAAACCCATTAGAAACGGTTACAAATTTATTACAGGGGAAGAAACCCAGGCAACTAGGAGAAGATAGATCTCGGAGTGATTCCAATCATGACAAATCTCACTAAGAAGGTACTGAGAACCACAAAAACATCTAAAATGTCAACTTGTTTGGCCACCTGCAGCATGCCTTGAGAATAAAAATTATAGTACAAACCCCTACAGATGATCATGGAACACCCTGGACCACACTGCAATAGAAAGCATCACCAAACAAATCAAATCCGGCCATGAAAGCAATCAATTTTAGTCCTTTCTATCACTGAGAAACCTTTTGCAAATTTGAATTTGAAAACAATGGTCATTTCCAAGCACCAGCAGAAAATTGGTGGTCGATATTTGAACTTAGCTCAACTTTATATCACAATCATTCGATCAATCCTTTTTGCAGTCTTTATGTTCTCAACTCAACTGCTAGCCTCAGGTTAACTCCTAGCGACTATGTGACAATACTTTTTCCTGTTTGTGGAAAGAAAACCTAACTCACCACTTAACCCCACAAACTGGTGACCAAAGGAACTTAAATCATCCCAGCTACATCTAGCGAACTGGTGACTGAAGGCTTTCGTCAATTCGCAAAGAACTTTATCTGTCTACAAAATAATTTAGCAATCACATGAATACACACTCACTGAATCACTAGCCATTTTAGAATATCACCATCTCATTTCGTGAATGAGCGAAAAGCATTGAAAATTGTTAGGCCACTAAA
>BSBK01007537.1:17500-62500 GCA_027943335.1 Chamaecyparis obtusa
TTTTCTTCATCCAAACAATTTGAGTGCAATTTATAGCAGCGACAACATACTCTGATTCAGTAGTAGATTGAGATATACAATCTTACTTCTTACTTAACCATGAAACCAACTTTTTCCCAAGGAAAAATGCACCACCACTAGTACTCTTTATGTCATCAATATTTCCTACCAAATCAGCATCAGTATAAGCATGAAGTTCAAAGCTATCATTTCTATAATACCATAAGCCATAGTCTATTGTTCCTTTAAGATATCTCAATATCCTTTTCACAATAGCTAGGTGTGTCTCTTTAGGTTCTTCCTGATATCTAGCCATAATTCCAACAGCATTAGCAATATCTAGTCTGGTGTGAGTTAGATATTTTAATCCTCCAACCATTGATCTGTACTTAGTCTGAAAAAAATAGTTTTAATTCATCGTCAAATGTCAAATTATTACCAGTTACCATGGGTGTACCAACTGGTTTATAGTCCTCCAATCCAAACTTTTTTAACATTTCTTTAATATGTTTAGTCTGAAAAATAAAAATTCCATCTTTACTCTGATTTATTTGTAGTCCAAGAAAGAATTTCATTTTGCCGATCATGGACATCTCAAATTGATTTTCCATCTCTTTATAAAATTTCTCACACATATCCATCATTACCTCCAAAGATAATAGCATCAAAAAAGACTTCTATTATCAAAACTCCATCTTCACTAGTTCTTAAATAAAATTACTATCAACATTACCTATTCTAAGTCTAAGATGAAGTAGGTTGTTCTATATACACTTCTTCAAGATCACCATTCAAGAATGTAGATTTCACATCCATCTGATACACCTTGAAGTTATTATGTGCAGCATAAGCCAAAAATAATCTCACAACTTCTATTCTAGCAACAGGAGCAAATGTCTCTTCAAATTCTATGCCTTCTTGTTGTGAATAGCCTTTACATACCAATCTTTCCTTGTTTCTTACAACAACCCCTTCTTCATTCATTTTGTTTCTGAAAACCCATTTAGTTCCTATTACATTTTTTTTTCTTAGGTCTAGGAACCAATTCCCAAGTGTTCTTCTTCTTTATCTAATCCAATTCTTCATTCATAGTATTTATCCAAGATTCATCTCTACAAGCTTCATCTATAGTCTTTGGTTCAACTTGTGAAATCAAACAAATTTATTCTCTAGCCTTTGATCTAGTCATTACTCCTTGATTAGTATTGCCAATAATTTGATTTCAAGATGATTATTCTTTACATACCTTGGAATTTTAGGAACCTCAGTAGCCTCATTTGTGTCATCATCACAAGTCTCATTTTTGCATTCAACCTCAATAATTTCTTCTTCTTTTGCAGCAACAACCTCTTTGACCTTTGTATTTTGATTACAGTCATACATTCTCTCTTGTATCTAAAACCTTTCATCTATCCTTACATTGTGACTTTCAATCATCTTTCTCAATCTTAGATTGAAACATTTGTAAGCCTTTCTCTTAGTAGAATAACCAAGAAAATACCTTCATCACTTCTAGCATCAAATTTCCCTATCTCATCATCTCTCTTAATATAGCACTTACTACCAAATGTTCTAAAATATTTTATATTCAATAAGGGTTATTTTCTGCAGAGCTGCTATTTGTGGAAAGTTACTATTTTTGGTAATTTTTGTACATGCTCAGAATGATCTGATTTCTTTCTTGGAGGTTCATTTTGGTCATATAAGTCTGCCAGCAAAGTTTCATTTCCAGATCAAGTGTATGTTGGAAGATATTGAAGATTTTCGGTATTGGCAGCAGGGTACAGAAACTTCAAACTCAGTTTTGAAGGCTTTAGAGGCCCCGGATGAGGTCAAAAATTTGGGTTACGGGCGCTTGCGCAGGTCAAGCCTGTAGAGCGCTTCGTGACGTTTCTGAAATGGGGTTATAATAGCCGAGCAGGTCAACGGGTGATGACTTATGGTCTTCGGAAGTTGGGCCACCTGAAATGGCGAAAAATAATTTTCTTCAAAATTTCTGTTCGGGTTTCAAAGGTTATCTTGAGCCGACTATGATGTAATGAAATGTAAAATAAAAATAATTTTAAGTTTGGTCGGCCTTATTGGCTAAAATTATGGAACCTTCCCAGGCGGTGGAAAATTGCCTATATAAGGAAGGTTGTATTATTGTCTTAGGTAGTTCAGAATAGTTCTGGGTAGTAGATTTGGGTATTGATTCGAGGCTTTGTCCTACAGAATATTGTAAGGGAATGCCCATGTGGCTTTGCATATTGTAATTCTGAAAGTTTGTAATTCCACATTTGTGGAGATAATAAGAAGCCAATTTTCTGTTCTTGCATATTGTTGTTGTTTCTCTATTTCTGTTATGTGTTTGTGGTATTAAGGGGAGCACCCTTCATCAAGTGGTATCAGAGCAGGAGTTCTTGAGTGTGTAAACAGATCGCCGACTGTGAGGCAGTTTGCACCAGGACCGTGGCTAGGGTTTCAGTGCGCATCGCGAAAATGCCTCCACGAAGGGAACATGGCGGAAGAGCTAGTGTTGTAACACCTGAGGTTAGAGAGCTGCAGAGACAAGTGCGAGCATTTCAAGAAGAGATTCGCAGAGGAATGAATCTTAATGTCAGAGATGAAAGCGAGGATGAAGCCGAAGAAGAATATCAAGAAGGAGAAGTCGAAATTGTGAACCAGGAGGAAGAAAGACTTTTTTGGGCGATTTCCAAGATTGGGAAAAGACCTAAGATTGAGGTTCCTACATTTTCTGAAAATCTTAACCCAGAGGAATTGATCGACTGGATCAATGAATGTGAAAAATATTTTGAGTATGAAGATGTTGAGGATCCTGATAGGGTCAAATTTGCGAAGGCCGGACTAAAAGGTCATGCGAAGATATGGTGGCAAGAGATTCAGTTGGAGCGAAATAGAAGGGGAAAGGAGAAAATCACGAGATGGGATTGGATGGTGGATAAATTGAAGCGACAGTTCATTCCTGTTGATTATGAGCTTGACCTACTAAAGAAAATGCAGAGTTTGAAGCAAGCAGGAAGATCTGTTCAGGAGTATACATAGGAGTTCTATCGACTCCTCATCAGAAAAAGCCATGCAGAAGCTGATAAGGAGAAAGTTGCCCGATACCTTAATGGGTTAAGGCCAAGCATTCAGGAGGAGCTGAATCTGGTTCGAATGAATAGTATTGAAGAGGCATACCAGTTTTCCCTAAAAGTAGAGGAAAAGTTGAACAAGAAGTTTGAGAGCAGACAAAACGGAAGAGGTCGCGGTGGACGATCTGGTGGACGGTCATATGGTGGCCGAAATGAAGATCCGAAAAAGAAGGATGAGGCCAGTAGCAGTCAGAATCAGCGTGGAAATAATTCCAATCGCTTCCAGGATCAGAATAATAGAGATCAGAGAGAAAGAGGAAGAGGACAAGGATCTGGAAGAGGTGGCTTCCATGGAACATGTTTTCACTGGGGAGAAGAAGGTCATAGGGCATTTGAATGTCCTCAACGCCAAGGCAGAACAGACAGGAGAAATGAAGGCCGGGCCAGAGTTGCACATGTAGATGAAGATGCCAGATCATCAAATTCTGAAGATGCTGAAAGAGGAGAAATGTTGATTAACAGAAGAGTCCTGTTGAGTGGTGAGAATGAACCTGAGAAAAGGAGGAGCCTGTTTCGCACCAGGTGCAAGTGTGAAGGTAAATGTTGTGATGTGATTATTGATAGTGGAAGCACTAACAATTTGGTGTCAGAAGAGATGGTGACAAAGTTGAAGCTCAAGAGACAGAAACACCCACATCCATATCGGATTGCCTGGGTGCAGGATGACCACAAGGTCATGGTCAGTGAACAGTGCCTAGTAAAGTTCAAGATCGGCAGGTACCAAGATGAGGTACTATGTGATATCATCTCTATGGATGCATGTCATATGTTATTGGGTAGACCGTGGCAGTTTGACAGATGTGCTGTACACGATGGTCGTGCGAATACCTATTCCCTGACAAAGGATGGAGTGCGACATAAGCTAAAGCCATTGAAGGAGACCGAAGAAAAGGTATGTGGTAATGCAAGAATAACATTTGTTGATGGAAGAAAATTCCTAGATGGTATGAGGCATGAGCATGTGTGTTTTGCTTTAATTCCAAAAGCTGGTAAAGAAGAAGTAGATGATGTACCTGTAGAGGTTGCAGATTTGTTGAATGAGTTTCAGGATATTATATCTGATAATGTACCTGATGGATTACCATCGGTAAGGAAGATCAGTCATCAGATGGATTTGATTCCAGGAGCCAGTTTGCCAAACAAGGCAGCACACAGAATGACACTAGTAGAAAGTGAAGAGTTGAACAGACAAGTACATGAGTTGTTACAGAAGGGGTTGATTCGAGAGAGTCTGAGTCCCTGTGCTGTACCAGTGGTATTAGCACCAAAGAAGAATGGAGAATGGAGGATGTGTACAGATTCTAGGGCAATAAACAAGATCACAATCAAGTACAGGTTTCCATTGCCACGAATGGATGATATTATGGACTGTTTGAGTGGAGTTGTGTATTTTTCAAAGATAGATCTAAAAAGTGGATATCATCAGATTCGGATCAAAGAAGGAGATGAATGGAAGACTTCCTTCAAGACAAAGGAAGGATTTTATGAGTGGTTAGTCATGCCTTTTGGGCTAACCAATGCACCGAGCACTTTCATGCGGCTTATGAATGAGGTTCTGAAAAAAATTTTGGGTAAGTTTGTCATTGTTTACCTAGATGATATTTTGATCTTTAGTAAGACATTGGATGAGCATATGATGCATATTCGTATGGTGTTTGAGAAGTTGAGAGAAGAGAAATTGCTGATTAATTTGAAGAAGTACAGTTTTGTGAAGAAAGAGTTGGTGTATTTGGGATTTGTAGTTTCAGCAGAAGGTCTAAAAATGGACCCAGAGAAGGTACAGGCTATCCTTGAATGGCCTACTCCAAGGAGTGCTACTGAGGTAAGATCTTTCCATGGTCTAGCTAGCTTTTACAGAAATTTTATCAGAAATTTTAGTAGTATTTGTGGACCCTTGACTGAAACAATGAGAGGGGATAGAAAAGAGTTTAAGTGGACTAATGGGGCAGAAAAGAGTTTTCAATTATTAAAACAAAAAGTTATAGAACAACCTGTTTTAGCACTTCCAGATTTTAATAAGGTGTTTCAAGTAGATTGTGATGCTAGTGGTACTGCAATAGGAGCTGTTATGAGCCAAGAAGGTAAACCTGTTGCTTATTTCAGTGAGAAGTTAAATGATGCCAAGAGGAAATATTCTGTTTATGATCAAGAATTTTATGCTATAGTTCAGGCATTAAAGAAGTGGAGACATTATCTACTTCCTAAGGAGTTTGTTTTGTATACTGATCATCAAGCTTTGCAATATTTGAATAGTCAAGGAAATTTGAATCAGAGGCATTTGAAATGGGTTGAGTTTTTGCAGAGTTATACATTTGTTTTGAAACACAGGAGTGGAAAGTCTAATAGGGTTGCAGATGCTCTTAGCAGAAGGAAACTATTGCTGACAGAAATGCAGATTGAAGTGGTTGGGTTCAAGGAACTCAAGAATTTATATCCAGAGGATCCTGATTTTGGTGAAGCCTGGAAAGCTTGTACAGAACCTGTTACTCTAGACAGGATGAAATGGTTGGATTTCATCATCCAGGATGATATGCTATTCAGAGGAAGTCAGTTGTGCATTCCACGAAGTTCTATGAGAGAGAATCTCATCAAGGAGAAGCATAGCGGAGGATTGGCTAGACATTTTGGTCGTGACAAAACCATTGGTTTGGTTAGTGAGAATTATTATTGGCCACAGTTGCAGCAAGATGTGAAGAAGTTTGTACAGAGTTGCAGAGTATGTCAGATGGCGAAAGGAGTGAAGCAAAATATAGGATTGTATCATCCATTACCTGTACCAGAGAAGCCTTGGGAGGATATCAGCATGGACTTTGTTCTTGGTTTACCGAGGACTCAGCGGGGGCATGATTCAATTTTTGTGGTGGTTAACAAATTTTCAAAGATGGCACATTTCATTCCCTGTAAGAAGACTAATGATGTTGTTCATGTAGCAAAATTGTTTTTCAGAGAAGTAGTGAGACTTCATGGTTTGCCAAAGACCATAGTTTCCGATCGGGACACTAAGTTTGTTGGATATTTCTGGCGTACATTGTGGGAGAAGTTGAAGATAGATTTGAAGTTTAGTTCATCACATCATCCACAGACTGATGGACAGACAGAGGTGGTGAATAGGAGTTTGGGAAATTTGCTGAGATGTTTGGTTGGAGATAAGCCAACAGGATGGGATTTGATTTTACCACAGGCAGAATTTGCATACAATAATTCTGTCAACAGGAGCACTGGTAAATCACCATTCCAGATTGTATATGGAAGTAGTCCAAGAAATGCATCTGAATTGAGGAAGATAGATAAAGGAGAAATAAGTAGTGCTGAAGCTGAGGATTTCGCAGAACACTTGAAAAACATCCATGAGGAGGTGAGGAAGCATATTACCAAGATGAACGCACAGTATAAGGCTAAGGCAGATGAGAAAAGGAGGTATAAGGAATTTCAGGTTGGTGATGAATTCATGGTTCATTTGCGGAAGGAGCGGTTTCCAGTTGGTACATATAACAAGCTGAAAATGAAGAAGTTTGGGCCATGTAAGATACTGAAGAAGCATGATTCAGGAAATGCATATGAGGTAGAATTGCCTAGTGAGCTAAATATTTCACCAATGTTTAACATTTTAGATTTGACAGAGTATCATGAAGGAGGTGTTAAAGATGAGGTTGCAGCAGCACAGTGGAGTATTCCAGCAACTAGTTCAGACACTAAGGAGATCGAAGATATACTGGACAGTCGTGTTGGCAGAAGCACAAGGAACAGGACATATGAAGAATATCTGGTCAAGTGGAAAGGATGACCTGTTGAAGATTCATCATGGCTAACAAAGGAGGAGGTTAACCGTCTTGGTTTTCCTCTACACACCTGAGTCGTGACAGGGTCACTTCTCAAATTACCCCAGGTGTCTGATGCAGGAGCATCCTGGGTGTAAGAGCAATCTTGCATCACCGAAAAATATTTATGTTTTTATATTCAATAAGGGTTATTTTGTGCAGAGCTGCTATTTGTGGAAAGTTACTATTTTTGGTAATTTTCATATGTGCTCAGAATGATCTGATTTCTTTCTTGGAGGTTCATTTTGGTCATATAAGTCTGCCAGCAAAGTTTCATTTCCAGATCAAGTGTATGTTGGAAGATATTGAAGATTTTCAGTATTGGCAGCAGGGTAAAGAAACTTCGAACTCAGTTTTGAAGGCTTTAGAGGCCCCGGATGAGGTCAAAAATTTGGGTGATTGGCGCTTGCGCGGGTCAAGCCTGTAGAGTACTTCGTGGCATTTCCAAAATAGGGTTATAATAGCCGAGCGGGTCAACGGGTGATGACTTATGGTCTTCGGAAGTTGGGCCACCTGAAATGGCGAAAAATAATTTTCTTCAAAATTTCTGTTCGGGTTTCAAAGGTTATCTTGAGCCGACTATGATGTAATGAAATGTAAAATAAAAATAATTTTAAGTTTGGTCGGCCTTATTGGCTAAAATTCTGGAACCTTCCCAGGCGGTGGAAAATTGCCTATATAAGGAAGGCTGTATTATTGTCTTAGGTAGTTCAGAATAGTTCTGGGTAGTAGATTTGGGTATTGATTCGAGGCTTTGTCCTACAGAATATTGTAAGGGAATGCCCATGTGGCTTTGCATATTGTAATTCTGAAAGTTTGTAATTCCACATTTGTGGAGATAATAAGAAGCCAATTTTCTGTTCTTGCATATTGTTGTTGTTTCTCTATTTCTGTTATGTGTTTGTGGTATTAAGGGGAGCACCCTTCATCAATATAGAACTTACTACCAAATGTTCTAAAATATTTTATAGTAGGAGTATGATTAAACCATAATTCATAAGGAGTCTTACTTGTAGGTTCTCTGATTTGATTTTTTTTCAATGTGTACATTATTGTCCTAGCAGCATCAAGTATAGTCTTGTTTCTTTGCTCTACTATCCCATTCTGTTGTGGAGTCCTATGAGTAGATATTTGTCTCTATATTCCATGCTCTTCAAAGTATGAATTGAATAAATTTGAAGTAAACTCTCCACCTATGTCTGACGTCAAACATTTTATCTTTAAACTTGGTTCATTCTCTACTTTTTCTCTGAATATCTTGAATTTATCAAATGCCTCTGATTTCTCTTTCAAATAAGTAACTCACATCATTCTAGAAAATTCATCAAAAAAAAGTATAAAATACCTTTCACCATAGTATGATTTGTTTTTGTACGTCCACAAAGGTCTGTATGTACCAAATCCAACTTTCCCTTTGATGTATATGCTTTCCTTTTATAACTACTTCTAGTCTTTTTTCCCATAACACATTCTCTGCATACAGTGTTAGATGGTTTCACAATCTTCAGTAGATCTCTTATTGCATTAGTCAAACTTGCCTTCACAATGTTATCAACATTAACATGACAAAATTTTATGTGCCATAACAAACTATCATCTACCTTTGCAACAAAACAAGAGGCTCAAGATGTATTTAATTCAAATACATTACCTCTAGATTTAGTACCAGTTGCAATCATCTTTCTTTCCTTACTCCTGATAAAACATTTACCATTACTGAATTGTAATTGAAACTCTTTGTTCATCAACTGTCCAACACTCAACAAGTTATGCTTAAGTCCATCAACAAGTAGTAAATTATCCTAGTATTAGTCTTTCCATCTAGAGTAATAGATCCTACTCCTATGATAGGTTTAGGAAGAATATCTCCAAACCTTACAACACCACCATCATACTTTACTAACTTAACAAATTTTTTTTTGTCCCCATTCATATGGTGTGAACAACCACTATCTATAATCCATTCATTTTTCTTATCAACATGTGACTCTAAAGCCTTTTCCTCATGTACCAATTCATCTCTAATAGAAACAAATCCAATCTCCTCATAATCTAAATCATCATCATCAGAAATACCTTCACTAGCATAATAACATTCCTTATCCTTCTTAGACTTGAAAAAATTAGGCTTGTACTTAGGAACTCTTGTAGGACATCTAGATGCAAAATGACCAACCTTAATGTATGAAAAACATTTCAAAGGTAATTTTCCTTCAAACTTACCCTTACCTCTCTTTTCTCTTCTAGCGATCAGTGCAACAAGTTCATCCATCTTTCTTTCTTCAACCATTATCTATTCCGATTCCTCATCATATTCTCCAAGCTCTCTTTTCAAACTCTCACTGTTGGTGCTCAGAAGTGCAAACATTATTTTTTTGTGTGAATATGCCTTAAATTTAGATTCAACTTTAGGTACAAAGTCTCCCATTTCTGTAGCTTCAAAAGTAGTTAGCTTTGCAATCAACATCTCTCTGCTAAAGTTTAGAGTCAAAGGTATAGTCTCTTGAATAGATAGAGCTTTAAACTTGTAAGTAGGAGTCAATGATCTAAGGATCTTCACAATGAATTATTCTTCATCATAGTGTCTCCATAGTTTCTACTTCCAACCAAAACTTCTGTAACCCTTTGAACATAATCCCTAATGCTTTTATCATCATTCATTTTGATGTAGAGCAAGGATGGTGGATCCAATAATGGATAGTCCAAACCTACACTAGAAATTATAACAACAACAAGAACAATAGAATACAACAATATAATACTTCAAAATATAATTTTATTCAACATGCCTGGCTATGAGGCCTTCCGGGTTTCGGCCTTACACAATGAAATTACAAAGTATCTCAATAATCTCCTAGATAGTCCAACTCTGAAACACATTAGAAACTGATGGAAACACTAAGGTAGATCTAAACTTGAGCTCGCAAGCCTCCAAGCAATCTCCTTGTCTCCAAGCATGCGAACCACTAGCTTTGCTATTACAATATCAGATAAACCATCTAATCTTCAAGATATTGCAGGATCCAATTATGATTCTACTCTACTATTCTTTACTCTACTTATCTAATAATCCTCCTCTACTCCCTCTACATCAACCAAGGCTCTCAATATATAACCAGCTAATCCACAAGTCAGCCAGTTAGGTATTTAATTACAATATAGGTCTAGCCTAAGGAGAGATATCAAAACTAAAGACAACAATAAAAAAACACAATGCAAAGATATATTTAGGTCCACACAAGATCCAAGAACATATTTCCAACTACGCAAGCTCAAATTTCCCCGTACAGAACCACACAAGGTGAAATACCACACATTTTAGGAGTGAAACTGGTGGAAATTGATGTCCAAGGAAAATGGTGATAACTTTCAAATCCAAATGAATTAGGATGTGCACCCTTAGGAGAATGCTCTAGATTAGGTCCACAACACTGCATTAACTTTACAAAGCATGAAACCAATGGTAGCAATGGTTACAAAACAAACACCAGACAAGTACAAGAAACAAAAAATGTTTTTGGTGATGCAAGATTGCTCAAGACCTGAGATTCTCTTGCATCACATCTGTAGCTTCTCCATCTTTGTTTTCCAGTTCTGTAACTTCGCTTGCTTGGTATACTTATTAATAGGGAGGTCTTTTTCTAAATAGTCCTATTTCTCTTAGGACTTACTCTAGGTCTTCTCTTAACCTATTATAGGGTTCCCTTAGACCCTATTCACTGAGGGATTCTTTAAAATCTCCTCCTCTCCACTAGACCTCACTACAAATAAGTATAGCTCCTCCTTGTCCTTATTTCTCTTCACATGAATTCAACCATGGAATTCATCCTCTCATCCAATTACTTGCTACTATGTTGTGAATATGATACAACACTCTTTCTATGTTTGTTTTGACTATATTTAAGGTGTTCCACCATTCATCTTCCTTATCTCACAAGTCGATCTCCAAAAACTAGACCTAAAGCCTATTAGGTCCTTGTAGGTCTCCCAACTCACCTTTCAGGGTATATCTTCAAAACTTCCCAAACAAGTTGTCAAAAAAATCACATATTCTAACACCCTATTCAAAGTTCTCATTGATTCTCAACTCCTTGGGTCTTCAAGTCATCTATACAGTAATTTTCTACATTCAAGCCTAGTTTTGAGGCCTAATTAGGTCTCATTGATTTTCAGTGAGGTTTTGATATTCACAACTCTTGCTGAATTTTTTAAAGGCTCTCCTTCTTAGGATTGAGTCTTTTATCACTAAACATCACTATTCTACAATTTAATTGTCTTCTTCAATCCTCGATCCCTCTCTCATTTGTTGGATAAATGTCAAGCACACTAACCGAGCATGCTCTGGCTCGCTTAGGGCTTGACCCCAAAATTCCTTCCACTTCAAACCTAGTCACACAAATACATCTTTACAAGGTATTTATAATTCCCTAACATATTCCATAAGTTCATATAGTTCCTTCCATGGGAATTCATGTTAGAGCCATTTATTCAACCTCTACTCTGAACACAACAGCAAACTAGTCACATAGGAGGATTTATTTTGCACAATAAAAGGAAACCTAACTTAGCAAACCAAAGAAAAAAACAACTTAAGAAAACATAAAGAATAACTACGTGCAAAGGAAATGCTCTGGTCTAATCAATTTGTGAAGCATAGCCGAGCTTGTATTCGTTGTCACACCAGTCTATTAAAAAATGAAAACTAAACTATTTTATGAGATCCAACCCTATGTTTTGGTCGAAAAAGGTCATATATAAGTTCAAACAACTGATCTAGGTTAGTTAGAAACCCCTAACTACCTCTACCTCTTAGACAACCTCTTTGACAAAATATTATCATGACAACTTTGCAAAATTGAAAAGTTGTCAATGACAACTTTAACATCTTTTATGAAAACTTTTTCTAAGTCATCCCGATAGGTCTTAAATGACCTCCAAGGCTAACTTATGACTCCTAGGACCTTTAATTCACTCATTTCTCCATTTTCCATGGTCAAACCAATGTTTTTACTGACTGGCATATACAAATGGCATACAAGCCAAACTCCTTAGGTCCACTCATACCTAGTGAAGCCTTCACTAAGACTCTTAGTAACCTTCCTAAACATATTGGATCTCTAGACACACACACACTAGGGACTAAACTAATTCCTTATTGGACATTGATTTGGCTAAGGTCACTACAAGCCAAAACTAGGAGTTAGGTTGGCCAAGAATGTAGGTGCTCCTGCACCATACTCCCCCTGCAAAAAGAAGTTAAGTGCCATTAGGAGACAAGAGTGACAAATCAATTCCTAGCTTCTTAAAACTATTCTCTTCAATCCATTGAGCCTCTGATTCAGGTAGAGACTTCCACTTTGGAAGGTGCTCCATGTAGACCCCATGCCTAGTTTGTTTCTTCACCCTTGAGTCTAGTATCCTCTCATCTTGAGGCTTCACTTGAACTGGTATTTTGAGGTCTTTGATATCAGCATGGAAATCTATAATTTTTTCTTCTTTCTTCACATTAGGTCCTTTATATCTAACCAAATCTTGGACATTGAAAATTGGAGATATAGATAGTTCACTAGGCAGGCCTATTTTGTATGCATTTGATCCATACTTAGCTAGAACCTTACATGGTCCAACTGTCCTCATTTGGAGTTTGTTGGGGATGCCCTTTTAAAGCCTTTCTTTATTGAGGTGTACCATCACCCAATCACCTACTTCAAACTACAAATCCTTTCACCTTTCATCAACTCTAGCCTTCACTTTATGATTGGCTTCTACCAATTTCCTTGTCACCTATTCATGTTCCTCTTGTATAGATTGATAAAATTCATTAGCATGACCACTCACTCCTCCTTGACTACTAAGTTCTCAAAGTTCACACACACCTCTGGAGTGCATTCCATACACCACTTCAAATGTGCTCTTGTCAGTAGACCTATTTATGTTGTCATTGTTAGTCCATTTTCCAATCCTTGCAAAACCTTATGAAAATGGCCTCCTCCCTGGAAATTTTTTTGTAAAATTGTCCTGCCTCATGTTCTTCTTGTTGTCACCTTACTCTGGTGGTTAGTTTCATTCCACGATTTGGCAACTTGCGGTTTTCTTTTGGTCACTGAATTTTGGTAGTTTGGTCCTTAGCATCTAGCGACCTAGTGAGCGGTCTCTTCTTTTTAGTCGTGCATTCTTTGGTTTCTTGGCGGTCAGCAGCTAACACTCAACAAACTTGTGAGTGGTTTGCTTTTCTTCAATCATGTGGTTGCTGAATGCTCAATGGTTAGTTGTGGGGCCCAGTCCTTCAGGGTTTCTTGTCACTGATTCTCCAGGTCTCTGGGTGGTTACATCTATTCAGTGATCTAGTGACTGTATGTCATGCAATCTCTAAATTTCTTGCAATTATCAGCTAACATCTAGCGATCCTCTGGGTGGTTATTCGCGTGGTCGCTAAATCCTAGCGGTTAAGTTCCTAGCATTTGGCGACTTGGCTAGTGGTTAAGTTTTCCACAGTCGCGTAGTCGCTAGATGGTGGGCTCAAAATTTTCTTAAGCAGAATGACTCTATGGGAGATCTACGGTTGCTGCATGATTGTGAGGAATATTCCTCCCCTTTGTGATCATGTGACCACCGTCTAATCTTCCCAAGGGGTAAGGCTTTTCTTGGCGTGGGTCCAGTCTGATTGCTCGATGGTTTCAATGAGTAGTGTGGCGACAGGTGGCATCGTAGTTGTAGAGCTAGTGGTGGGGTCTGAGCTGTTTGGCGGTCCTGATAAATTTGTGGCAGCCCGATAAAGTTTTCTTCTTCTTATGGGGTCGCGTGATATTTTAGTGGCAGCACTTTACATTCCACAAATTGGAGAAATGACTTAGTCACCAGTTTGCCAGATGACTTAAAGGAGCCTTTTTAACATGTGCAGTCACGTGTTCACTGGATTTAGCTAGGGTTTGGATTTTCATTCTGTGACTGGGATTTTTCTTTGTCGCATGTTCACTGAATGTAACCCGAGGTGTCGAGATGAGCTAAGGTTGCTGAGCTCGTGAAAGATAAAGGATCAGTGGTTGTGACTTATTGTTGATCTGATTTTGAATATGAACCACCGATTGAAGGGTAAAACTATAATGTGACCATTTATTTTCAAATTCAAATTTGCCGAGACGTTTCCAGTGACTAGATAGGACTAGAATTCATTTCAGAAGTGACCCTATTTGGTGAGAAGTGACCAGTTTGTTGTTCGCGGTGTGGTCCAGGGTATGGTTGGATCATTTGTAGAGCTTGTACCATGGGGGTTATG
Source organism: Chamaecyparis obtusa (assembly GCA_027943335.1). NCBI lineage: Eukaryota > Viridiplantae > Streptophyta > Pinopsida > Cupressales > Cupressaceae > Chamaecyparis > Chamaecyparis obtusa. The sequence goes on from BSBK01007537.1 coordinate 31,732, forward strand.
TGCTCAAGGCATGTTGTAGGGTGTCCTTCTAAGCCTGGTTTTGTGATCCCTTATACTTGCAGAGAAAGATTTTCATCATTATGGATCAGTTTTGGTTTCTTCTTCCCTATTTTTTATGTGTTTCCCACCCCTGTAATAACTTTTTTACCATTTCGAGCAAGTTGGGTGGTTGAAACCCTAACCCTAGCTGTCTAAAGCTTGTTGCATCTGATCTTGAGGATCCCAAGGTAGCTAGTGGTATAAGTGGTAGAATCTTTGATTTTGCAAGGGTTCCAAAATCTTGTTGCTTTTGGTCCCTGGTTTTTTACTGTAATATACTGATAGAAGTCTGATTTTGTGACTTTTCTTATATTGGTATCATTCTAATTGTATGTTGATCCTGATTATATTAATGAGAACATTTTGAATCCCAATCTTCCATCTTGTGTATGTCTTCTTGCTTGTCTCTGAGCTCATATATGTTAGTTTCACAAAGTGTGCTAATGTATGGTAAACAAAGAGTATTTTGAATTCATTTTTGAGTTTCTAAAAAAGTTAGGATTAAAGTCTTTTAGGTGAATTCAGGGAGTTTGCAGCCAAGTATAAAATTTGATGTCCTTGTGCTTGAGGGAAAGGGGTAATAGGCAAAGCACTTACTCTGGTTTCTATTGTGTTTGATTTGAGGTATTCAGTTGAGATATATAGTTAGGTGATTCTGAGCCCTGGGATAAGGCACTAGTCCTTCCTCTTGAGGTATGCATGGTTAATAACCATAAACACAAACATAAAAATTCATTTGATAACCTTTTATAGACTTGTGTTGATAAATAGTGGAATATTGTTTTAGACTCCTTTAGAGAAGTGAGTCAAGGGTACACCCACCTGAGCATTGAAGCTCAAAGAGTAGAAGGATCCTTTGATCCTTGTTAGTTGGCCCTCTTCCTTATGGACTTTGGAGTGGTGATAGAGTCAAATTTTTTATTTAAATTATCCATCAAAGTGTAAATCTGCAAGTTGAAGATCAAAGGGAATAATCCACAACCAACAGTCATTATAAGCAAATTTAGCTTGTGGTAACACTTGGTCCCACACTTGTCCATACTCCTTTGTAAAAAATCTTAAGAGGTTTTCCAACACTCTATTTATTACCTCTTTTTGGCCATCTATTTGAGGATGATAGGCTGACCCAAATGCAAGGTTAGTTCCTAGTCTCTTCCACAAAGTCTTCCAAAAGTTTCCCATGAACTTGACATCCCTATCTGACACTATGTTTATTGGTAGGCCATGAATCCTTACCACTTCCTTGAATAATAGATGTTCTATATAGCTGGCATATTGTGTGGTCTTACATGGTATGAAATGGCTCATTTTACTAAACCTATCAACCACCACATAGACACTATCAAAACCAGTATTTTTCTTAAGCAAGCCTACTATAAAATCCATTCTTAGACACTCCCATGGCCTCTTAGGGATTGGTAAAGGATGATATAACCCTGCATTGGTAGATGTGCCTTTAGCTTTTTGGAAAACAATACATTTCTCTAAATACTTCCTAACATCTCTTGGCAGCTTGGGCCAATAGCAAAATATTTGCACTAGGTGGGTGTTCCCACAATAGTGTGTCCCACTTTTTGGCCAACTTTGACATAGAGATCAACATCCTAAGAAAAATTTTCACTTTCGAACATTTGTTGCCACAAAACTATTAGGCATTTTAAGATGATGTAAACTAGAGTCTTTTATAATTTTCTTTCTAGTTTCTAAATATATTTTTTTAAAAAAATTAAAATTCATTTTTCCTTCTCTTTCGAAAAGTGGTTTGTGTGAAAATTTATGTTTTTAAGGATTTACTGTCACTTGGATCAACATAATTTTTTTAAAAATATGATAACGATGCAATTATTTTGAGATTATATTTTTAACTTCAATATCTAAAGGATGCAATTAGTTTCATTCATTTTGGGCCAATATTTCATAGTTTATTAAGTTCTACAATGATAGTAACTATAATTTAGACATAAGGTCACTTGGATCGCTCTAACTTGATCTGTGTATATCGAAATTCATTTTTTCTTTTTTTATAGAAAGGTAAAACAAATACTCTTTTCGTACATATTTTTCATAATTTTTTTTTGTAATTTACTATTTTTCCAGAAGTCTTGAAGAGACAGGTTGTTGAATGACCAAACAACCTATGTTTAGTTAAAGTAATATTTAAAAGTGATAATGAACTCAATATACATTAAAATTATAATCATTAGAAATCTTGTTCCGAATAGCATCATAGTACATAGATAGGTTTTTCAAATGGATTCATTTGATTTACCAAAACATAAAGTCAAAGTGATTTTTTGTCAGCATTTTAATAGGTGTGAAGGAGACTCCATTGTATGTATGAATGAGGAGGATAGATGTTATATCAATGATTTTTTAATCTAGGAGGCTTTGAGATAAACATTTTTAACTAATTCCTTTTAATGGACCCTCTCAAGGCTTAAATCATCATATTTTATTAAAAATGTGTTATTTCAGCAAAAATTAGCATGTCTCAAAAAGTGGGACACACTATTGTGGGACCCCCCAGGTCCAATGTCTTATTCAAACCAAAATGTCCACTAAGGCTCCCATTGTGATTTTCTTGTATAAGGTTCTCCCTCATTGAACCTTTGGATACACATAACTAGTTACCCTTGAATAAAAAACCATTATGTAATGTGTAGTTAGCAAACTCACTATGAAAGTGATTCTCAAAGTCTTCACATACCTTATATACCTTGGAGAAGTCTTCATCCTCCTTGTAAAGTTTTTTAAATCCTTCTACACCAATACTTTGAAGCTGGATTTCTTGGATAGTCAGCAACCTTCAGCTTAATGCATCATCCACCTTATTGTTAAGACCCTTCTTATGTTTGATGGTAAAGGTATAGCCCTGGAGAAACTCCATCCACTTGATGTGCCTATGAATTAGCTTGTCTTGAGTGTTAATGTATCTTAATGCTTGATTATCTGTATAGGCTAAAAACTCCTTAGGCAATAGGTAGTGCCTTCACTTATTAAGTGCTTGGATCAATGCATAGAGCTCCAAATCATATGAGGAATACCTTGACTTAGGCTCATCTAATCTCTCACTGAAAAATGCAACCGTTCTTCCTTCTTGGTTCAAGACTACTCCCACTGCTATGTTTCTTGCATCACATTCAACAATAAACAACTTATCAATGCTTGGTAGTACTAGATAGGTTGAGTTGTGACTCTTTTCTTCAATCTTTCAAACCCTTATTGATGCAGGGGCATTGCCGGAGTCAATGAATTTCAAAGATCTAGATAAATGAATGGTTATTTTAATATTAGGTTGGGATAAATCAAGAATGGTTATTTTAAGAATGTAATGGTTGGGATAAATCTTAGTTTTATTAGTTAATTTTAATGATGTAATTGGGGGGTAGACATTAGTGTTTTAATTTAATAAATACAAGACTTGTTTATCAAAATTAGTTGGGCAAGTTAATTAGGTTACAAGTTGCGGTTGATAAAAGATAGTTTTAAAATTAGTTATCGGTTGTCTTCTCGGCAAATATCTTTATATATTCTATGTCACAGCCGAGAAAGGGATATTAGGGCTATAGTAGATTGTAATGGGGATATCAACAAAGAAAAGGAGAAATGTAACAGATAATCGCAGAATGAATAGAAGAATTGGTATTTCTGTATCTTTTGATTCTTCAATGTTCTAATTTATGATTCCCTGTTCCTAGATCCCTAAATAATTATAGTGGGTTAACGGTTTTCTTTCAAATTCTACATTGTTTATTATATAGTTTCGAAGACCCAAGTTATTGTTTGATACAAATTAGTTTCAAAAGTCTATATTGTTTTTGGTAACAAATCCATTCTATGGATCGAGATCTTGTGAAAGAAGTATTAAAGTTTATCGAATCGATTATGATTGATTTTGGCAACCAGAATGTAAAGATCTCTATTTATTTTTATTCACGGTATCAGAGTTGTCTTGAAGCATCGTATTGAAGTCAGTTTAGGAATATTAATGTTTGTTGAATATCGGATTTGAGAACCGATTTGATAGTTATCAGTTTTGATTATATCAATTGATACATATATCAATTTTATGGAACAAGATTAATAGTTATTGAAGTCATTTTTGAAACCAGTCCCATTTGTAATGGGTGGATTGTAACAGTATTGTGGGACTCTGCATTTTAAAGTCTTTTATTTTCTATGGGCATTTGTTTTTCAGCCAAACCAAGTGTCAAAATGCTGGAAAGGAGCTCGAGTCTATAACGGCTTCTTTCAAGAACTGTTACACCATAGACGCACTGGTTTCAAATCCCGTAACAGTCATTCCAGATTTGTGAATTGATACAATAAATGAGTAATGTTATTTGTTCAATCATTGTTATTGTTATCATAATAGTATATTATCCATATTGAAGGAGGGTCATCGTATGAAGGTTGAAATTGCATTGAGAATAGCAGATTGTAAATCTTCATGATGTTGATTTGTAATTCAAAGATGGTGGAACATGATAACATTCGGTCTTGAGAAGAAAAAGAGTTGGTGAACACATTGTCATTCATGCATGCCGGTGTTGAACCTAACTCGAGGGGTAGTGGAGCATATTCACAGGCCGTAACAAACCAAGGCATTCAATAAGCAGTAAACATGAAGTATCTGCTCTTTGAGCTTGTTTCATTAATTGGTTACAATATTTAATTGGTGTTGTTAAGTAAAGTTGATATTATTGAAAATTGTAAAGATTGTGAACATCATATCAATGTTCAATAAACAGGGTCAAATGAAGAATTTGCAGACATGAAGAATATTTTGGTGCTGAATGAAAAAGTAGTTTATAAAAGATATGCAGATTTGAATCGTTACAGATTCCCTCTGCATCAAGTGGTATCAGAGCTCAGAAGATTCTGAGCGTGTGATAGGGAAAATTACACCAGGACATAGTAGTGACAGATTATGTTTTCTTGAATATGCTTTTCACAAATTTTGCTGATAAAATTTTTAGATTTTCTTTGATGTTTCAGTATTCTTGCAATGAGTTTGTGCAGATGATTTGATAGATTTTCTTGGTGCTGAGTACCCATTTTTGTATGATTTTGGAGGAAACCAAATTCAATCTGATCAATTGGATTTGCGTCCTTCACAAGCATTCAAAAGTGCTAGATTGGTAACAAGATACATTATGGAAGGTAAAGAAGAGATGGCACAGTTGTTATTAAAATTGGATAGATGGATTGCATATGAGGAAGAACAGGAGAAAAAGAAAAAGAAAGAAGAGGAAAAGAGAAAAGAAGAAGTAAGAAGACAAAAGATGGAAGATGATTTAGCAGCTTATGAGAGGAAGTTAGAAATGATGGATAAAAGAGATCAAGAGATACTGGAATTGATTGAGGCCCAGATTGCATTTGAAGAAGTAGAAATGAAGAAGTGTTGTCCATTGGCAGGACAAGAGGAGAAAACTGATGCTGGTGAAGAATGGAAGGTTTTGGACGAGCCTTGTGTGGAAAAGGTTCTAGTTGCAGATAGTGATGCTGAATTAATTGTTGATTTGGGCAATAGTGTTTTGATTCCAGAACAGCTTGATGTTAAGGATATGGTTTATGATGATCAAATAACAGATACTATGGTCTCACATACAGAGATATTCATATTGGCAAATATACAACATAGCATTGAAGTAGTTCAAAGTGCAGAAAATTTTTTAGTGGCTGACAATGATGATGAAAACATTTTCTTGGAGGTTCCATTCAGTCTTCATGGAGATGACCTATTGGTTTTTTCTAATATATTTTGTGTAGGTAATAAAGACACATATTTGGTGAATCCTTTTGCTGATGTACACCTGAACTTTGAAGATTTGGTTTTGAGCAATAATTTTTCTTTGGGAGAATACATGCTCGAGATATTAGCAGCAAATTTTCTTGCAGGAAGCAACATACCATCATGGAACTGGAAGTCTCAAAAGAAAGATAATTCAAAGGGACTTGAATTCTTTTGTCCTAGGGAGCATGATGCAGGGGCATTGCCGGATTTAATGAATTTCAAAGATCTAGATAAATGAATGGTTATTTTAATATTAGGTTGGGATAAATCAAGAATGGTTATTTTAATAATGTAATGGTTGGGATAAATCTTAGTTTTATTAGTTAATTTTAATGATGTAATCAGGGGGTAGACATTAGTGTTTTAATTTAATAAATACAAGACTTGTTTATCTAAATTAGTTGGGCAAGTTAATTAGGTTACAAGTTGCGGTTGATAAAAGATAGTTTTAAAATTAGTTATTGGTTGTCTTCTCGGAAAATATCTTTATATATTCTATGTCACAGCCGAGAAAGGGATATTAGGGCTGTAGTAGATTGTAATGGGGATATCAACAAAGAAAAGGAGAAATGTAACAGATAATCACAAAATGAATAGAAGAATTGGTATTTCTATATCTTTTGATTCTTCAATGTTCTAATTTATGATTCCCTGTTCTTAGATCCCTAAATAATTATAGTGGGTTAACGGTTTTCTTTCAAATTCTACATTGTTTATTATATATTTTCAAAGACCCAAGTTATTGTTTGATACAAATTAGTTTCAAAAGTCTATATTGTTTTTGGTAACAAATCCATTCTATGGATCGAGATCTTGTGAAAGAAGTATTAAAGTTTATCGAATCGATTATGATTGATTTTGGCAACTAGAATGTAAAGATCTCTATTTATTTTTATTCATGGTATCAAAGTTGTCTTGAAGGATCGTATTGAAGTCAATTTAGGAATATTAATGTTTGTTGAATATCAAATTTGAGAACCGATTTGATAGTTATCAGTTTTGATTATATCAATTGATACATATATCAATTTTATGGAACAAGATTAATAGTTATTGAAGTCATTTTTGAAACCAGTCCCATTTGTAATGGGTGGATTGTAACAGTATTGTGGGACTCTACATTTTAAAGTCTTTTATTTTCTATGGGCATTTGTTTGTCAGCCAAACCAAGTGTCAAAATGCTGGAAAGGAGCTCGAGTCTATAACGGCTTCTTTCAAGAACCGTTACACCATAGACGCACTGGTTTCAAATCCCATAACAGTCATTCCAGATTTGTGAATTGATACAGTAAATGAGTAATGTTATTTTTTCAATCATTGTTATTGTTATCATAATAGTATATTATCCATATTGAAGGAGGGTCATCGTATGAAGGTTGAAATTGCATTGAGAATAGCAGATTGTAAATCTTCATGATGTTGATTTGTAATTCAAAGATGGTGGAACAGGATAACATTCGGTCTTGAGAAGAAAAAGAGTTGGTGAACACATTGTCATTCATGCATGCTAGTGTTGAACATGACTCGAGGGGTAGTGGAGCATATTCACAGGCCGTAACAAACCAAGGCATTCAATAAGCAGTAAACATGAAATATCTGCTCTTTGAGCTTGTTTCATTAATTGGTTACAATATTTAATTGGTGTTGTTAAGTAAAGTTGATATTATTGAAAATTGTAAAGATTGTGAACATCATATCAATGTTCAATAAACAGGGTCAAATGAAGAATTTGCAGACATGAAGAATATTTTGGTGCTGAATGAAAAAGTAGTTTATAAAAGATATGCAGATTTGAATCGTTATAGATTCCCTCTGCATCACTTATTGAGCTACTTTGGTCCACACAAACTTGTTTTTAGCTCCACCTTTGATAGTATTGAGCATGGGTGCACATATCTCACTAAATCCTCTTATGAACTTCCTATAGAACTCAGCTAATCCATGGAAGCTCCTCACTTATGTCCATTTTTTAGGAGTGGGCCAACTTAGTATGGCTTCCACTTTACTTGGATCCATCTTAAGGTCACCTTGAGATGCCACAAAGCCTAAGTAGACTAATTCTTGTTTGAGGAATTCACTCTTCTCTAGGTTGATGGCTAGTTTCTCCTCATGTAATCTTCTTATAAAAACCTCTAGGTGGTGCATGTGTTCCTCCTTGGTCTTGCTAAAGATGAGAATGTCATCTAGGTACACCACAACAAAACTACCAATGTATTCCTTTAGGACCTCATTCATTAACCTCATGAATGTACTAGGTTCATTTTTAATCCCAAAGCGCATGACTAACCATTCATAAAGACCCTCATTAGTTTTAAGGCTGACTTCCACTCATCCCTTCCTTCATCCTAATTTGGTGATACCCACTTTTAAGGTCAATTTTGGTGAAGTATTGAGACCCCCCAAGACAATCCATAAGGTCTTCTATTCTAGGGATAGGAAACCTATATCTAATAGTTATCCTATTGATTTCCATAGAATTAGTACATAACCTCCACTTACCTCCCTTCTTTGGTGCAAAAACCACTGGGACAACACATGGGCTAATGCTCTTTCTTATCAACCCTTGATCAAGAAGTTCTTGAATCTACCTTGCAATTTCTTTGTTCTAGTCTGGGGTCACTTTATATGATGCTTTGTTAGGAAAATATGGTCTAGGTACAATGTCAATTTGATGACTGATTGCTCTTTGAGGAGGAAGAGTATATGGTGTCCCATCACTTATTATGTCTTTAAACTAATCCAATAGTTGTTGCACTTCCTTTGGCAATGTAGGGTGTAGCACCTTGGTCTCCTCCTTGGGTTTTAGAACTATGGATAATCCAACTCCTTCCTCTTCTTTGAGTTCATCAAAGAACTCCCTCCCACTCATCAAAAGTATATTAGGATCACTTGAACTTATAGCTCCTTCCTCCACAAGTGACTATATTTTATAAGTCACTCCATCTTTCTTGAACTTGTAGATATTCTTCTTCACATGATAGATTGCATCCCGGTCATATTGCCATCACCTCCCTAATAGAAAATGGTAAGAATCCATTGGTAGGATGTCACATAACATCTTTTCTTTGTAACCACCTATCATGAAGTCCACCCACACTTGTTCATGCACTAGAACATTATGCCCCTTATTTAACCAAGTCACCTTGTAAGGATGTGTATGAGGTATCCTTTCAATTTTTAGGTTTTGGACTTCTTCCTCTAAGATTATGTTATTGGTTGAACCTGAATCAATGATAACTTTACAAACTTTTCCAAAGATCATGCATTTGATCCTAAAGAGATCCCTCCTATGCTTAGGTTCTTCCTTGAATGGTTCCTTAAGTATAACCCTCCTAAACATGAGGTTCTCACCATGTTCTGAATCCAAATTAACTTTAGGTGACCTCACACTACTCTCTTCCTCTTGTGCATAAGATATTTTCTTCTCCCCTTGTGAATTAGAAGCTTTATCAGGGAACCTATAGGCATGATGGCCTAGTTGTCCACAATTGTAACACTTCATGCTTGCAAAGTGTGACTCTCTACTAAAACCACTTGATCTATCTCTTCCACTTTGGAATCCTCTAGCTCTACCATAATTTCCTCTTCCACTTAGCTCACTAATTTACTCAACCAGTTTGGAGTCTCCTTGATTTGTTGGTTCATTACTCCTACCACCATATCCACCTCTATGTCCTCTAGAGTCTCTTCATCTACCTCTACCTCTTGGGTTAGAGTCTTGTTTTTTCTTATTCTTCTCTTCTACCTTAAGTGCTAATTGGAAGTAGTTGTGGATGTAGTAGGAGTCCACAAACTAATCTCTTCTTGAATACTCCACCTTAATCCACCTAATTATCTAGCAACCCAGATACTCTCCTCTTATTGAACTTTGGACCTCAAATAGAGTTTTTGAAACTCCTCAGTGTAAGAGACCACATCCATCTCCGTTTGTCTAAAATTTTTCCTCTTCTTATACATTTGGATCTCATGATCCTCTGGCAGGTAATTATTCTTGATCTTTGTGACCATAGCTCTCCAATTTTCTATGGGTCTTTTTCCCTCTCTTTCGATCTCTTCTTGAAGGAATTTTCACCATGTTAGGGTTGGTTCCCTTATCCTTGATTTATCCACCTTCACCTTTTGTGCCTCTAAGACACCTTCACACTCAAATTTATTCTCCATCCCTTCAATCCACTCCATAACTAGCTCTAAATCCATCTTGTTGGTGAATAGGGGTATCCCTTCAAGTGTTTTGCCTCCCAATTCTTTAATGGCTTTTAGGAAAGGTTCCTCTTGTATAGGTGGGTCTGGTTCAGGGATGTAGTCTTCATCAGCTATTTCTTTACCTTTGTCATCTTCTATTGCCATCTTCTCCTTCATTTTACCAGTGGTCTTTGTCACTTCATCAAGCTTATCTTTCAAAGCTTCAATAGTCTCCTCTAGGATCCTATTTATTTCTTTTTGTTCAACTACTTCTCTGGCCAATTCAGCATTGGTCACCATAGTGTTATCTCTAATGGATTCACTTCTTTCTAACATAGACTTTCCACTTCCAAAGCCTTTCAATGGCTCTGATACCAATTTGATATGGAGGTCTTTTTCTAACTAGTCCTATTCCTCTTGGGACTTACTCTAGGTCTTCTCTTGACCTATTCTAGGGTTCCCTTAGACCCTATTAATTGAGGGATTCTTGACAATATCCTCCTCTCCACTAGACCTCACTACCAAGAAGTATAGCTCTTCCTTGTCCTTTTTTAGCTTCACATGAACTCAACCATGCAATTCATCCTCTCACTCAATTACTTTCTACTATGTTGCAAATATGATAGAAGGCTCTTTCTATGTTTTTTTTTACTATATTCGAGGTGTTCCACCATTCATCTTCCTTATCCCACAAGTCGATCTCAAAAACTAGACCTAAAGCCTATTAGGTCCTTGTAGGTATCTCAACTCACCTTTTAGGGTATATCTTCACAACTTCCCAAACAAGTTGTCAAAAAAATCACATATTTTGACACCCTTTTCAAAGTTCTCATGGCTTCTCAACTCCTTGGGTCCTCAAGTCATCATACATTACTTTCCTACATTTAAACCTAGTTTTTAGGCCTAATTAGGTCTCACTAATTTTTAGTGAGGGTTTGATAGTCACACATCTTTCTAGATTGGTCAAAGGATATCCTTCTTAGGATTGAGTCTTTGATCACTAAACATCACTATTTTGTAACTCAATTATCTTCTTCAATCCCTGAGCCCTCTCTCATTTGTTGGATCAATGTCAAGCACACTAACCAGGCATGCTCTGGCTCTCCTAGGCCTTGACCCCAAAATTCCTTCCACTACAAACCTGGCCACATAAATACATTTTTACAAGGTATTTAAATTTCCCTAACATATTCCAGAAGGCCTTACAGTTCCTTCCATGGGAATTCATGTTAGAGCCATTTATTCAACCACTACTCTGAACACACTAGCAAACTGGTCACAGATGAGGATTTATTTTGCACAACGAAAGGAAACCTAACTAATCAAACCAAAGAAAAAAAAATTTAAGAAAACATAAAGAACAACTTCATGCAAAGGAAATGCTTTGGTCTAATCAATTTGTGAAGGATAGTCAAGCTTCTATTCACTGTCCTGCTAGCATAGTCACACTAGTCTATTACAAAATTAAAACTAAACTATTTTATGAGATCCAAACCTATGTTTTGGTTAGACAAGGTCATATATAGGTTTAAAAAACTGAGATAGGTCATTTAGAAAGCCCTAACTACCTCTGGCTCTTGGACAACCACTTTGACAAAATGTTGTCATGACAACTTTGCAAAATTGCAAAGTTGCCAATGACAACTTTTACATCTTTTATGACAACTTTTTCTAAGTCATCCCAATAGGTCTTAAATGACCTCTAAGGCTAACTTATGACTCCTAGGACCTTTACTTCACTCATTTCTCCATTTTACATAGTCAAACCAATGTTTTTACTAACTAGCATATACAAATGGCATACAAGCCAAACTCCTTGGGTCCACTCATACCTAGTAAAGCCTTCACTAAGACTCTTCGTAACCTTCCTAAACATCTTGGATCTCTACATACACACACACTAGGGACTAAACTAAGTTCTTACTGGATAGTGAGTTGGCTAAAGTCACTGATGAAATACAACTTATTTGAATACATTGTATAACTTAAAGATCTGTGATTTAAGATCACTAAGTTGTTGATTAGATATATAAGATGATTAAATCAATAATATGTTGTCATTGATGTCAACTAGTTTTGACAATACTTATCTTGTAAGTTACTATACCCAAACATCTGTAGAAAGAAAAAGAAAAGAGATGAAGAACATATATATCTACATGAGGAAGATGGATATGACAGATAAGGATAAGGAATACATTGGGTAACTTATGGATGAGTCTATGACCTTATGTTATTGACTTGATTATGTTACATTCATCTATGATGAAGGATAAGATCAAAATGCACAAGGTAGTGTTGTCGGTTAAAGAACCATTTCAGTATACACTAATGTAGTGTAGTGTATACTAATCATTGTACAAATTGATCTTGTGTTCACCAACACATTTCTTTGATTAACTAGTAGAAGAAAAGAACTAAATGACTAGTTTAGCTGATGGAAGTTGATGAGCTGTAAAGTACCTTGAAATCAGAGATGAAGATAATGTTTTTTATAAAGATCAACGGCTAACAAAATTCAAAGAAGATCTAATGGATTGAAACAAAACCTGTTACTGACACATCAGCCAAGGAACGTGTAAGCGGCAAAATCAACAAAGGAGATTAAGCGGCAAAATTTGATGGATGGAATTAAAATGGTTTACTCATCTATTTAAGAGACTAGGATTTCATGATGAAATAATGCTAGAGGAAGGAGACTGCAGAGATATCATGTGAACAAGCTTCATGCATGCCTGATTAGACTGGTTAAGGAGAACCGAACTACAGAGATTACCGAGTGTCAGAAAGCTATTAACAAGTGACAGTAAGTTACTGAATATTGATTGAAATAGAATTGATATATTGATCAAAGGATTTGAATGAGCTTAACATAGATCTGATAATCTACAGTTGAAGTTGTGTTGTAATTAGCTCAGCTGCTGTTACATTTTAACCATTGTAAATAGAGAAATCTCTTAATAGAGTGGACTAGAAAGTCTTTTAATGTCATTCATAGAGTGTACATTTGTTATCATGTCAACCTCGTAGTGAATGCTGGTTGGATGATAATAGTTGGTCTAAAATCCTCTAACAAGGTCACACTTGACATGTGTTTTTAACCTTTAACAGGGTTGGGTCTTCACCAACCTCACTTCAAAAGAGTGAACAATTTTTGGGTTGCCGGTCCCAGGTGGTTTTTACCTTCACATGGTTTCCACATTAAATCTCTTATGTTATGTGTTGATTTTGATGATTGTTTGTTATCATACTTTACATGTTATATATTGGATTTGATTGGTAATCATTATATGTTATTAACTAGTAGTCATTAAAAGCATAGACAGAATACTATATTAGTTTATTGAGGTGCAGAAGTTTTAGTAAAAAAATTTTGGATATATATTTTGTGATTAGGACTGTGGATAAATGATTTCCCCCCCTCTTAGTTATTCTAACAATTGGTATCAGAGCATTGGTTTCTTGGAGCAAAGTTTTAAGGACTTTAGCATAAAGATCTCAAAATGTATAAGAGGGAAGTGACAAAGCTAAACAAGGATAACTTCACAGTATGGAAAAGCCGAATGAAGTTGCATGTATCTGGAATTGGGAATTTTTCCTTGACACTAATGGAGAATGGCTACATTGCACCACCCACTGGTCCCTTGACCCTTGATCAACTAAGAGACAGGCATGAACATAATGTTACTATGATGGAGATTTCTACTGCCTATAGCGATGCCGAATTTGAAGATATTAAAAATTGCACTACTACTAAAGGTATGTGGGATAAACTTGCTCAAGTTTATAATGGTGATGTGAATGTCAAAAGAGCCAGAGATAAAAGCTTAAGGGGTAGATTCAATGATATGAAGATGAAGGAAGGAGAAAATATTGTGCAGTATGCAAATAGACTGAAAGAGGTAGTACATGCTATTAGAGCATCTAATGGTGTTATTGATGAATATACAGTGGTAAGAAAAGTTCTCAGAACCTTATTGCCAGTTTATGCAATCAGAATATATATAATTCATGAAACAAGGTCTGCATCTATTAACAACCTTACTCTTGATAATCTGATTGGTAATCTTACAACCTTTGAACTAAATAACTTTGACAATAGGTTTGTACCATCTATTGAATATGCTTTTATGTCTTTTGTAAAGATTAGTAAGTCTAGTAGCAGAAATAAGAATGATGAAAGTGATAGAAATACTAATGATGAGCTTGATGAACTTGAAGCTCTTATGGCAAGAAGGTTACCTAAAGGTAAAGGAAGGTATAGAGGTAAATTAACTTTAGCATGTTTTAACTGTAAAGAGGTTGGTCACATTGCTGCTAGGTGTCAACATAGGAAAGATGATGACAAAAACAAAGATCGATCTGGTGAAGGAAGCTATGGGAGAAGAGGAAACATAAGTTACCGACACTACAACAGAGACAACTGAGACAATAATGATAAAGGCAAGAAGGTGTGCTACATTGCAAAAGAAGATGTCACTGATATCGACACTGATGAATATGTGGAGGTAGTATTTGTTGCAATGAAGGATGACTCAGAGGAAGATGAAAGGTATGTAGAGATAGCACTTATCTCTATGGTTAATAAAAATGATACATGGATCATAGATAGTGGATGTACACATCACATGACTGGTGATGAAGAGAAATTTGATCATCTTGAAGAACAAAAAGGATGATCTATTAGAATGGGTAATGATGCACCTTGTAAGGTTAGAGGAAAAGGATCCCTGATGGTAAATGATAAAATTAGATGTGATAATGATTATTGGGTAAAAGGTCTAAACTATAATTTTCTAAGTGTGGCACAGCCGAACAATTTAGGCCACCGAATTTCTTTTGAGAGTAAGAAAGTGAAGATATATGATGATGGAGGAAGACTTATTGGAATTGGAACACAATCGAGAGGTAATCTATTTTATCTTGATAATGATCAGTCTTCTTGTTTAATGATGAAAGATGAAGATGCATGGTTGTGGCATAAGAGGTTATGTCATGTGAATTTTGATAACATGATTAAGATCAGTAAAAAGAAAAAGGTTAGAGGTCTACCTAACTTATCTAAGCCTGATCATGTTATGTGTCATGAATGTCAGAAAGGTAAAATGACAAAATCTAGTTTCAAAATCAAAGATTATTCAACAAATAAATTACTTGATTTAGTGCATACTGACCTGTGTGGTCCTATGAGAACTCAAAGTTACTATGGAGATAGATATTTTATTATTTTTGTTGATGATTATACTAGATTAATGACAGTCATGTTCTTGAAGGAAAATCAAAGGCATTTAAGATGTTGAAGTGGTATAAAGAAAAAGTTGAGAAAGAGACTGATAAAGAATTAAAATGCTTAAGATCTGACCAAGGTGGTGAATTTATTTCTAATGAATTTACAAACTTTTTTAATGAGCATGGTATTAAAAGATAGGTATCTACACTAAGGACATGACAACAAAATGGAATAGCTGAAAGGAGGAATAGGTCAATAGTTGATTGTGCAAGGACATTGATGTTACAAAAGAATGTTGCTCAGACATACTAGAGGGAAGTTGTCAGCATAGTTGTTTATGTTCTCAACTAAGTACAACTGAAGAAGGATGCTAATAAGACCCCCTATGAGTTATGGTTTGGTCACAAACCCACTGTAAGTTATTTCAGTATTTTTCAAAGTAAATGCTTTATTTTGAAAGATGAAAGAAATGGGAATTTTGACTCAAAAAGTGATGAAGGGATATTTTTGTCAGTTATTTTAGTATTTTTGGAAGTAAATGCTTTATTTTGAAAGATGAAAGAAATGGGAATTTTGATTCAAAAGGTGATGAAGGGATATTTCTAGGATATTCCACTAAAAGTAAAGCATACAAGTGTCTTAACAAGGTAACTAATAAAATGATTAAAAGTACTAATGTTAAAGTTGATGAGTTTGATGATAAGAATGTAGAGGAAAGCACAAAGGAACCAGAAGACTACAGTAGATTTAGTTACATTGAACAACTAGAGTACCTACTGACATAGTAGATAGTGACAACTGGTCCGCAGGAAAACAATATCAAGGAGTAGGAAAAAGAAACTGAGGAGAAGGAAGTACCCACCGAGCAAGCAAATGAACCTGCATAGGATGAACAAGAAAGAAGAGATCGGATACTGGAAAAATTTGTTAGAAGACATCATCCTGAGACACAAATCATTGGAAATAGACAAGCTAGCATGCAAACAAGAAGTAAAGCAAGACAAGGTACATGTCTAGTTTGTGATTATAAACCGAAGAATGTAAAAGTTGCATTAGAAAATGATGAATGGGTTAATGAAATGAAAGAGGAAATAGAATAGATAGAGAAGAACAAAACTTGGAGTTTAGTACCTAGACCTAAGGATAAGAATGTTATCAATACTAAGTGGATATTCAAAAACAAGCTTAATGAGAATGGAGAGGTAACAAGGAACAAAGCTAGGTTAGTATGAAAGGGATATGCACAGGAGGAAGGAATAGATTATGGTGAGACTTTTTCACCTATTGCTAGATTAGGAGTCAGAATGTTACTTGCATATGCTGCACACAAAAAGTTCAAATTTTACCAAATGGATGTCAAATCAACTTTTCTAAATGGGATACTTGAAGAAGAAGTCTGCATAGAACAACCTGAAGGTTTCGTTGATCCAAAAAATAAAGATATGGTACATAGATTACATAAAGATTTATATGGTTTGAATCAAGCACTGAGAGCCTAGTATGAGAGGCTACATAACTATTTTTTGAGTATTGGATTTGTTAGAACAAGTGAGAACAATAATCTGTACATGAAAAGAAATTTTGATGATATTATCTTGATTGCTAAGATATTTGTGGATGACATAATATTTGGAGGAAAAGATCAAATCTGTAAGTCATTTGCTAATGAAATGAAAAGTGAATTTGAAATGTCTATGTTTGGAGAGATTAAGTTCTTTCTAGGCTTACAAGTGATTCAGTAGAATGATGGTATATTCATCACACAATCTAAATATATAAAGGAAGTCTTGAAGATATTTGGCATGGAAGATGTTAAACCTGTGGGAACACTGATGGCTACTGGGTGTAAAATGACTAAAGAAGATGGGAATACTGAGCTAAATCAGACACTGTACCAATCCATGATTGGTATGTTAATGTATGTAGTTCACAGTAGACCTGATATAGCACATGTTGGAATAGTTGCTAGATTTTTTGCAAACCCTAGAGAGTCACACATGGTTGCTACAAAGAGAATCTTAAGATACCTAAAGAAAACTAAAGATTATGGACTGTGGTATCCTAAGAAAGGAAAGTTTAAACTGAAGGTATACACCGATGTTGATTGGGCTAGAAATGTGGATGATAGAAAGAGTACCACCGGAGGATCATTATTCTTTGGTGAAAGACTTGTTACATGGAAAAGTAAGAAACAGGCTTGCATTTCTTAGTCTAAAGTTGAAGTAGAGTATGTTTCTACTGCTACTAACTATTCAAATATTGCATATATCAAGCAAGTGTTAGAAGCTATGAATGAGGTAATCACTAAGTTAGTGATTATATATTGTGATAACACTAGTGCTATTAATATTTCAAAGAATCCACTGATGCACTCTAAAACAAAGCATATATCAATTAAGTATCACTACTTAAGGGAACAAGTACAAGAGAAGCAAGTTAAGCTAGAATTTGTTACATCAAAAGAACAACTTGCTGACATATTTTCAAAGCCTCTACCGAAGGATACATATGAATACTTGAGGACTAGACTTGGGGTTCATCCCCTATCTACTAGTCACTAAGGTGATATAGAGGTTGCATCAGCCTAATCTTATCAGAAGATCATACATGCTGATGCAGCAGAGTTCACACTTTGGAATTTTCTCTAAAGTTGTGAAAGATTGAAGTGCTAGAACACATTTGCATAACAGTATACCAAGATACAAAGAATGCATAGAAACAACAAAGAGTTACATGGCTACTACAGAGTTGTATGCTTGTATTTTTCTTTGGCATTATCGTCAAAGGGAGAGAGATCAATATGAAGAATATGAGGCCAAAGACAAAGGGAGAGGGATACAGAAAAGGGAGCTAAAAAGATCATATCTACAGAACATAGTATGCACTTGCAAATGCTTTTATGTAACATAGTGATTGAACATATTAAGTTAGGGAGAGCTTGTACCATTACATCATTTATTCACAGAGTTGTAGAATACATGTTTGGTATGTGTATGGCATATTTTATATTGCTTTTGTTACCATCAATGCCAAAGGGAGAGATTGATGAACTACAACTGATTTGAATACATTGTATAACTTGAAGATTTTTGATTTAAAATCACTGAGTTGCTGATTAGATATATAAGATGATTAAATTAGTAATATGTTGTCATTGATGTCAACTAGTTTTGATAGTACTTATATTGTAAGTTACTATATCCAAACATCCATAGAAAGAAGAAGAAGAAAAGAGATGAAGAACTTATATATCTACATGAGGAAGATGGATATGATAGATAAGGATAAGGAATATATTGGGTAACTTATGAATGAGTCTATGACCTTATGTTATTGACTTGATTGTGTTGCATTCATCTATGATGAAGGATAAGAAAAAAATGCACAAGGCAATGTTGTTGGTTAAAGAACCATTTCAGTATACACCAATGCAGTGTAGTGTATACCGATCATAGTACAAACTGAGCTTGTGTTCACCGACACATTTCTTTGATTAACTGAGTAGAAGAAAAGAACTAAATGACTAGTTTAGCTGATGGAAGTTGATGAGATGTAAAGTACCTCAAAATCAAAGGTGAAGATAATGTGTGTTATGAAGATCGAAGACTAACATAATTTGAAGAAGATCTAAGGGATTGAAACAAAATGTGTTACTGACACATTAGCTGAGGAAGGTTTAAGTGGCAAAATCAATAAAGGAGATTAATCAACAAAATTTGATGGATGGAATTAAAATTGTTTACTCATCTATTTAAGAGACTGGGATTTCACGATGAAATAATGCCAGAAGAAGGAGACTATAGAGATATCACGTGAACAAGCTTCATGCATGCTTGATCAGACTAGTTAAGGAGAACTAAACTACAGAGATTACTGAGTGTCAAAAATATATTACCGAACGACAGTAAGTTATTGAATATTGATCAAAACAAAATTGATATATTGATCAAAGGATTTGAATGAGCTTAACATAGATCTGATAATCTGCAAATGAAGTTGTGTTGTAATTAGATCAACTACTGTTACATTTTAACCATTGTAAACAAAGAAATCTCTTAACAAAGTGGACTAGAAAGTCTTGTAATGTCATTCATAGAGTGTACATTTGTTATCTTGTCAACCCAATAGTGAATGTTGGTTGGACAATAATGGTTGGTCTGAAATCGTCTAACAAGATCACACCTCATAGTGTGTTTGTAACCTTTAATAGGGTTGGGTCTTCACTGACCTCACTTCAGAAGAGTGAACAATTTTTGGGTTGTCAGTCCTAGGTGGTTTTTCCCTTCACAGGGTTTCCATGTTAAATCTCTTGTGTTATGTGTTGATTGTGATAATTTTTTGTTATCATAATTTACATGTTTCATATTGGATTTAATTGGTAATCATTATATGTTATTAATTGGTAGTCGGTAAAATCACAGATAGAATACTATTTTAGTTTACCAAGCTGTAGAAGTTTTAGTAAATTATTTTTGGATATACATTTTGTGATTGGGAATGTGGATAACTGATTCCCCCCCCATCTCAATTATTCTAATAGTCACTACAAGCCAAAACTAGGAGTTAGGTTGGCCAAGTACCTAGGTGCTCCTACACCACTTATCTCCTTCATATAGTACTTCTAATCTTTTCCAAATCTGGTGTGTTGAATCTAGGTCTTTAACTTCAGTAAACTCTCCTTCAGAGAGTGTGTTGATCAATGCTTCTCTTGTAGCCATGTTGTGAGAGAATACCTTCTTCTCATCATCAGAAGCTGATGAAAAGTCATTCTCAATCTTTATAGTCACCTTATTCTTTGTGATCAACCAATATTCAATGCTAAAACATAGAAAATGAGTTCGCATCTTATTCTTCCAACTGTCAAAGTTTTTAGGATCAAATTTTGGACTGTTCTTCCTATAGAATGACATCACCAAGATCACCTCAATATGTTAAGATTTCTCTCTAAGTACTAGTTACTCTGATACCATTTGTTAGGAATAACAGTCCACAATAAAACTGAGAGGGGGGGTGAATCAGTTGTATGATAGAATATTAAACTTTAAAATTTAAAATTTGAATAGAAAAAATATCAAATCCAATGAACATAATGAATGCAAACACAATAACACAATATTTTGGTCTCAGGGAAACCATGTTAATGGTAAAAAAATCTAGTGGGAATTAGCACCCACAAATGATGTACTGAGAATACAGTATCCTTGTTAGAAGATTTAGCCTTGATAGGAGCTTATTGAAACATTACAGTACACATTCCTTGTTAGAGGAAAAACCATGTTAGGAGTCAAGAAAGAAGGGTGGGTTCATTGCCTAGGCTCACTATACAAAGAAGGTTAAATCCACCTTCAGAACTCATTGTTTGCAACAAGTGTATATGAAGAAATACACAATATTTTGAACTATCCGACACCAACTATCTTTTCTTAATTAGTTCCAATGAAGTTCACCAATAAACCTCTTCTCTACATCTAGCAGACACAAGCTCACAACTTTCTAAATCTTCTTTACATCACATACATTCTCACCATGTCTTTTCCAAATAAAAGATCTTACATATATACCCTATTATAATCTACATGATTAGGTTGGCCAATTTAGGCTTTCCTAATTACATAAACATTTACATAAAATCTTTCTAAGATACACATGGTATCTAAAACAAGTATATAATGATTCCATTATAATAATTAAGGACTAACATCCTTAATTTATATATGTGAAACAAAATGCATGCTACACCTCTGAAGTCGAATCCCAAATAAGTCTTCTCCAGATCACATGCCATAGATGACATCATCGAGTGTTATGTACCTTGAATTTACCAATGAACATCCTTTAGTACCTTATCTTTCATCTCTTAAGCTCGTATACACCTAATCTATATCTTTTGTAAGATATACTAGAAACACAAAGACTCACTCTGTCAGCTTCCACTATCACTGTCCAGTAACCAGTCTTCACCATAACATTTGTAACTCATCTAATATGAAAAATTACATGATGCAATCTTGGATATAAGATCAGAACAACTTCCTATACTCTCATCTATCTTCGCACATTCTGAAACATCCATACAGCGTTTGTACACTATCATAATCAGCCTGTACTCTTCACAAAAACATGTGTTGACATCAGTGACAAACCACAAATGACAACAATATGATTGCCCATTCAGTAATGTAGTCATTAAACATACAAAATGTATCATTCATTACGCCATGCATTAGCAATATCCAACAATGACTATAAATCTCCTTACAACTTCTTCCCAAGCAGTTTTTGTTTTATATTAGAAACTGTAGCTAAACTTAGCAAAGCTTTATAATTTTATATATATATATATATATATATATATATATATATATATTGTGTGTGTGTGTGTATGTATATATGTGTGTGTCTGTGTGTCTATGTGTCTGTATGTATGTATGTATGTATGTATATGTATGTGTGTGTGTGTGTGTGTGTGTGTGTGTATGTAGGATGCAGGGGCATTCTAGGCTAGTCAGAAAATCAGCATGGTGGTGTGTTGAAGTGGTTCTATGTTGCTCGGATGTAGCTTTAATTGTGGATCTTGGTCATTGAAGGAGGCTCAGTCACTAAAGGAACTTAGTAAAACCTCTGGCACTTGGTGGAACATGTACTAGGTGATGCTTGTGGTGCTTGGTCGACGTGCTTTCTTGGTGATGCCTAGCCTACTTGGTTGTTTTACTGGTGCTCAGTAGTTTTGGTTTACCGACTAGAGTTCTTGGAGTTTTGGTTGGCTGACTTAGTGTATTTAATGTTGGTATCTTATATTGTAATCTCCTATGTGGATCTAGAGGCCGACATGGAGAATTAATGGTTTGTAAGGCTATTTGAGAGCTGACTATTGTTGTATTTAATATTTCTTTGCAGTAGAAGCTGACTTGGCTTAAGAGTTAATTGTTTCTTCCAGCTAAGTTTTGGTTGAAGAAATGTATTTACATAGTGTTTGGGTAGTTTTTTAGGATTCAGTCAGTGGAGGTAGATTGATAAGACAAGAATTGGATCCTGTAAGATCTTGAAGATTAGATTGTTTATCAAATATTATAATAGCAGAGCTAGTGGTTTGCATGCTAGGAGACAAGGAGATTTCTTGGTGGCTTGCAAGCTCAAATTTAGATCTTCCTTAGTGTTTCCACTAGTTTATAGTGTTCTACAGAGCTGGACTACCTAGGAGATTGTAGAAATAATATTGTAAGTGATTGTATTAGGCCCGAACCTAGAAGGCCTTATAGTCGGGCATGTTAAATGAAATTATATTTGAAGCATTATATTGTTGTATTCTTGTGTGGTTGTTGTTGTTGTTATTGCTAGTGTAGACTTGGACTATCTATTCTGGGATTATCCTTGCCTACCCTACATCAAATGGTATCAAAGCTTGAGGTTCTTGAGTGTGTAAACTGATCACTGAGTTAATGCAGTTTGCACCAAGACCTTGGGTTGGTGATTTGTTGCCTTGGGTTTTTGAAGATCTTGAGGATTCCTCTAAGAAGATTAGACCCAAGGGCATTTGTAGATCTCTATGATGTTTTGGAATTGAAGATTATAGAGAAGGTTAAAGTAGATTTTAGATCTAAGATGGAATTGATGAAGAATGACATGATTGTTGAGATCATGAGGGCTATTATTGGTATGCCAAGGAATCTTGGTACTAAAGATGGCTATGAGGAAGCTATTGAAGACTTTGAAGCTATTGGATCTAGTGGAGATGATCTAAGGGATAGATCTGGTAAAGATAAAACTAGTCGGTTACATAGATCTAGAGCTTGGTTAAGTACTAGTTACTGAATGGAAGTTTCTACTTTCTCTGGTAATTTGAGACTTGAGGATTTGATTGATTGGATTGGTGAGCTAGAAGATTTCTTTGATCTTGAAGAAATTGAAGATCCTCTTAGAGTAAGATTGGCACAGCCTAAGTTGAAAGGACATGTTGCTCTTTGGTGGAAAAAATTGTAAAGAGATAGAGAAGATAAAGGTGAAATGAAGATCAATCGATAGAGGTTGATGGTGACTAAATTGAAAGCTAAGTTTATACATGTCGACTATGAACTTGACTTATTTAAGAAATTGCACAGTTTGAAGAAAAAATATTTGAATGTGGAAGACTATACCGAGGAGTTCTATAAATTGACTATTTGGTCTAGACACAAAGAACTTGGTAAGGAAAAAGTAGCTCAGTATGTGAATGGTTTGAGATTCAATATTCAGCATGAGCTTGGTATGTTGAAGATTGATTTGGTTGAGGATGCTTATCAGTATGCTCTAAAGGAAGAAGATAAGTTGAAAAGAGGACAACATGGTAATTCATGAGGGAAGGAGAAGCTAGATCACTCGATGAAGGATAAACTGACTGTTGAAGATGAACCAAAACCCATGGAGCCGAAAAAGGGGATAGGTAGGGTTATCTCTAAGGGTACTTTTTATAACTGTGGTGAAGAAGGACACTAATCTTTTGAGTGTTCACACAAGAAGCTTGGTAATAGGAGGAATGCTATGGTGAATGAGAACATGCCGAATGAACCCAAATCAAAGAACTTGTTGGTTTGAATAGCATTGCTCGGTACTAAGGTAGAACCTTATCAGAGGAGTAATTTTTTCATAACTCGGTGCAAGTCAGGAGGTAAACTTTGTAATGTGATTATTGATAGTGGTAGTATTGATAACCTTGTAGCTGAGGAGATGGTTCAAAAACTTAGTTTGAAGAGAGTGAGAAATCCTTATTCTTATAGGATGGGTTGGTTACAAGATGTTCATGCTCTGGAAGTGAGAGAGTGATATCTTGTTGATTTTTATATTGGCCAATATAAGGATCAAGTGTTGTGTGATATTGTGGACATGAGTAGTTGTCACATATTGCTTGGTAGACCTTGGCAGTATGATTTCATAGCTATGCATGACTATGTCAAGAATGTATTTACTATTAAGAAGAATGACAAGAAGTTTTCCCTTGTACCTTTGCTAGATACAACACTCGGTAGGAGAAACTTGAGCTTTGGTAGCCAAGATGAGTTGAAAGATTTTGAAAGGATTGATCAGTATAGAGAACATACATGTTTGTTGTCTAGGAAAGACTCGAAGGACCTGTATGCAAAGAACTAGTTAAGGGTTTATGTGATGAATCCCAGAAGATTTTCTTCCAACCTTTGAGAACATATTTTCAAGCCTGGGGTGTCTGATGCAAGGGCATTCTAGGGTAATCAAAAAATATATATGGTGGTGTGTTGAAGTGGTTCTGTGTTGCTTGGTTGCAGCTTTAACCAAGGATCTCAGTCATTGAAGGAGCTTTGGTCACTAAAGGAACTCGATAAAATTGTTGGTGCTCAATGGAACATGTACTTGGTGATGCTTGTGGTTCTCGGTCGACATGCTTTCTCGGTGATGCCTAGCCTACTCGGTTGTTTTACTAGAGCTCGGTAGTTATGGTTTACCGACTGGAGTTTTTAGAGTTTTGATTGGCCAACTGGGTGTATTTAATGTTGGTATCTTGTGTTTTATTCTCCTATGTGGATATAGAGGCTAACATGGAGAATTAATTAGTTGTAAGGCTATTTGAGAGCTGACTATTGTTGCATTTAATATTTGTTTGTAGTAGAAGCCAACTTGGCATAGGAGTTAATTATTTCTTCTAGCTGACTTGTCGTTGAAGAAATGTATTTAAGGAGTGTTTGGGTAGTTTTTTAGGAGTCAGTCAGTGGAGGTAGATCGATAAGACAGAATTGGATCCTGTGAGATCTTGAAGATCAGATTGTTTATCTGATATTGTAATAGCAGAGCTAGTGGCTTTCATCCTTGGAGATAAGGAGATTGATAGAAATTAATCTTTCCTTGGTAAAATATGTAATTAAAGGATAAACCAATGTATCCTATATTATATTTGTCCTCTAGTCCAAGTAGGAGGACATGTCACATTTTTGTAATTCCTTTAATAAGGAAATTAGATATTCCTCCTTAAGAGGAATCTCACATTCATCATGCACACAATATGAATGTGGCATTCATCTAAGATGGGAGTTACATGAAAACTCCTCAAATCATCTCTACTTAAAGAGATACCTCTCACACACTTGCTCAATAATCTTCTCTATTCTCTCATTCTTTCTCTCCATATTGTAATGAGCTTTGAGCTCCATTTCCCTCTTCTTCCTTAGGCTTTGAGCCTCATTCATAATTCACAAGGGGTTTTTTCTTTCTTTTCCCCTTTCAAATCCTTGTGTTCTTACCTTGGTTCTTGGAGCATTTTGGTGAGCTTGTGTTTGATCTCTTGAAGGAAAATCTCTCTCTCTCTCTCTCTCTCTCTCTCTCTCTCTCTCTCTCTCTCTCTCTCTCTCTCTCTCTCTCTCAGTGTTTGGTAAATCTCTTCCATTGCATACTCTCTTGGATTCTTTCCTTACCTTTTTCATTTTCCTTTATGATTCTGACATGGTATCAAAGCATGTTTAATCCTTTCTTTTGAGTGTGCATGCAGGGATAGCTGAAGAATATTTCAGTTGTAAAGAAGAAAGCATTTTTTTTGTTATCTAACCATTATTTTGTAGGTTTGTTTTCATTTTTTTTCTTGAAATCTAACATCTTACTTCATTATTTATTTTAAATCTATGTTTTTTTTGGATGGCTTGCCGCCAGATCTAAGTTTGTTTATCTCTTTTTCAAGTTTTATCATACCCTCTGTCAAGCAAACCGCAAGGGATTTAAAGTTATTTTATTCTATATTTCATCTTTAAATCCTATTTCTAACATTCTTGTTGTGGGATCTATATTCATCTATTTTAACTTAATCTTTGTTTAATCTACATGATATCTCTATCTTTTATTAATATATTGATTAATATTCATCTCTGATTTTACTCATCTTATTTGTAGATTTTCACTCTCTCTGCTAACATATAATTTTATATCATATCTCTGGTTTATCTATATATCTCTATTTTTTATCAGAGTTCTTATGATTTCTAACTCCTTTCTTATGTAGGTTTTATAGTAATTTGAATTTAATAAGTTCATGTCTGTGTTTTCACTTACATTTAATCTATTCCTCTAAATCCAAATTGTTTTCTTATATTCAATCTACTTCATTAAAAGTTTTTATTATAACTACTTACAAACATTTTATATTAAAACATTTTTCAAGCAATTAAATATGTTCATATATTTAAATCACTTCTATTGATAACCTTTTCTTTTCTAGTATTAACGCTAGTATTAATAACACTGCAGTTTGTATTGTTTAAATCAGAATCATTATTGTTGATCATAATAGAATCCTACAGTGTCTAAAACCAGAATCCTACAGTTCCTAAAACCTTCAGCATAAGTCATTACCTCCACCAACTTCAGCTCCAGCTAATTCACCATTTCCTTCATTCCTCTGTCTTAAAACAACTCACAGCTCAAAAACCCTAGTAAATTCCCTCACAAATCCACCATCCCAGCTTCTTGGGCAAAAGTTTGGTGTCCCAGCTTCTTTATGTGAGATGAATTTTATTAGAAGTTTTTTCTGGAGTTTTTTGCAACTTACAACTAGTATTTGACCCTCTGAAGATAGTTGTTCTTTCGAAGGAATCTGCAGTTTAAGTTCTCCTAATTCATTAAAACATCATTAATCTCTAGTACTGTGATATATTGAGAATCACATGCATTTCATGTTACATACCTAAAAGTGAATTTGTAGGTGAACTATACATGTATTTCTGCAAGTTGTATTTTAAAGGATTATGCAGCTCACATTGGCATATATCCAATTCATACATCTTTTTTTAATATAATTATTAATCCATGCATTACAAAATTTGCATTGCTTAGGTTGGAAATAAATATTTTAGTTGTAGAGATACAGAGTGTATTTTTAATTTGGTAAAACTTATTCCTACACACCATTCTATGGTCTATCAGATAAGGGACTGTATCTGATAAACTAAATTTGGCCTCTTTCACACCAAATAATCTGCCATCCTTATTATTAGATTCTTATTCGTAGATTCTTATTATTAGATTCTTAATCTTATTGGGCAGCTTACTCTTTTTTCAATAGAGTTTATTATTAGGTTCTTATTATCATTATTTAACCATTTTTTTTGCAGGCATTTGTTTTTAGCTTATTCCTTGGTCTGAGATTATTTTCAGCACTGTTGTTTTGCTCACTTTGCCTTGTTTGAATCTTTGACTCATCTATTTTATTTGTTCAAATTTGTATATTCATAATTAAGTCAATTCTTTTTTAAATCTTATTCATTCTATTCTATTATATTATTGAAGTTTATCAACTTTATCATAGTATTTAAGTTTAAATTTTTTTTTATTTCTAACTATTTGGATAAACAAATCAAAATTATCTCCTAAACATTGTTCCATATATCTATTTATTCGCTTATTCACTCTTATATTATTTTTTATCAATTTTAGCTCATTCTTTTTTAAGCTTTTAATAATTTTTTTATATATAAATCTCTATCTGTTCAATTCAGAATTGTAATTTTATTTTCATCATCTTTCTACTTTCAACATGTCTACTATAATTCCTGAAATTAAATTAAATATTTCTAACTATCATCAATGGAAAACTCATGTTTCCTTTCTATTCCATTTTAAACATTTAGTTGAAATTGCCACAGATGCGACTACTGAACCAACCGCCTCTGCTACTCAAAATACCAAAGATGTCTAGCAAGTTAAGAATGATGAAGCACTTAGTATAATTGGACTCTCCATCAGTCTTGATCTTTATGTCTTAATTGGACACTGTACTAAATCCCATCAAGCATGTGGGACATCTTGAAGCAAACCTACGATAGCTCCTCTGAATCACGTAAGATTCAACTCCAAGACAACTTGGAAGACCTAAGGTAAACAAATTTTAATCTATGGATGAATTTTTACTCAAGTTTGATGCTATTAGAACTCAGTTAAATGGTTTAAATGTTACTCTTACAGATATTAGATTGATTACTATAATTCTTAAGAAATGTCTCCCTAAGGAGTTTAAGCAATTTATTACTAACATCCACTCTCAGCTTGCTATTTCTAGTTTACCTCCTCTTTTAACTTATCCTATTTCTAAAAAAAAATTGTGCCAAGAGGAGGAAAAATTATTGCAATTTGGTACTATTAAATCTTTTGAACATGCTTTTGTATCTAAAACTCAAAATCACAATAATAAGTCTCATACTAATCATCATAATAATAATCATCATAACAATAATAACAACTATAATTATCATAAAAATAACAATAATCATCATACTAATGGTTCTTCAAATAATAATTATAATCATTCAAACAATAGGTATAATTCTAGGCCATCATACAATAAAAATAATTACAGTAATCAACAAAATCGGAAACCACATTGTACTTATTGTGGTAAAGATGGTCACCTAACTAATGATTGTTTTAAAAAGAAAAATTATAAGAAGCCAATGAATAACAATAATCAAAATAAATTTCAAGATAATCAAAATAAATTTCAAGGTAATCAATATCATCGTGCTTTTACTGCTTGTTATAAAACTTCTCATGCATTAGAATGGATTTTTGATAGTGGCGCTTCTCATCATGTTACATCTCATAGAGAAGTTTTTGATTCTTTGCGACCCAATACTACTAATATTCTTATTCAATTAGCTGATGATAGTAATTGTAAAGTTGATGGAGTTGGTGATGTTAATGTTCCAAATGGAAAATTACACAATGTTCTTTATGTTCCTAAATTGAAATCCAATCTTCTTTTAGTTGCTCAACTATGTCAAGATTACAAAGTTGAATTTCATAAGGATATGTGCTCTATTATTGATCCTAACATTGATCTTGTTGTTGCTAATGCTAATTTGTATCATGATAACTTGTTTAAATTCTATGAGTTTGCCTCTTCTAGGTACTCTTTGAAATTGAATATTGATTTCAATAGATGGAATGAAAGGCTTGGCCATTTGAATTCTGATTATATTTCTAGATTGCTAAAATATAACATGGTTGAAGGTTTACCTCCTCTTGTTCCATCTAAAATTACATGCACAGGGTGCATGAGTAGAAAAATAAAAAGGGATCCCTTTCCTCATAGTACTTCATGGAGGGCATCTCATAAGTTACATCTTATTCATAGTGATATTTTGGCTCCAATGGAGAACAATTCAATACAAGGTTAAAATTATACTCTTACCTTTGTGGATGATTTCACTAGAAGAATTTGGATTTATTTCTTGCATACTAAAGATCAAGTTCTTGATATATTTTCTAAATTTCATATGTTTGTGGAAAGGCAATCTAGTTCTAAACTTAAAATTTTTAGAACAGATAATGGTACTAAATATGTTAACAATGCATTTCGTTCTTATTTGATATCTTTTGGTATAAAACATGAGCTTACTATTCCTTATACACCACAACAAAATGGTGTGGCGGAAAGGAAGCATAGAACTATTGTAGAAATGGCTAGATGTATGTTGCATGCAAAAAATGTTCATTACAAGTTATGGGCTGAAGCAATGGCTTGTGCCACTTATCTTCTTAATATAACTCCTACTAAAGCTTTGAAATATATTACTCCCGAGGAAGCCTGGTCTGTTAGAAAACCAAATTTACAACATTTGGGAATTTTTGGATCTATTGCATATGTTCACACACCCAAACAAAAAAGGTACAAATTAAATTTTAAATCTTCTCCATTTACTTTTGTTGGGTATGGTGAATTTAATAAAGGTTATAGAGTTTATGCTCCTACTACTAACAAGGTGCATATTTCAAGAGATGTTGTTATTGCAGAAAATGAAGTACATGATTGTTCCAAGGCCAAAGATGATGAATCTAAAGGGGGTATTCTTGACCTCATGGAGGACCAACCTCCTATTCTAAACCCTACTCCTAATGCACCTATTTATATTCCTACTAGTATTAAAAAAGATGATGATGATAGTAACAATGTTTCTACTCCTCATAGTGATAATTTTGCTCATAATGATGGTAATTATGTTCATAATGATGATGATGAATTTAATCCTCATAGTGATGATGAAAATGATGAATTTACTCCTAATAGTGATATTTCCATTACTTCTAAGAGAAATCATAAATGGTTTAAAAATTTACTTAATTTTGGTGATGATTATATTTCTAGAATGGGTGGTCTTAGACCTAGGAGACTTAATTATTGTAACTATGCTTTAATGTCTTCTCTTATGCATTCTAATGATCCTCAAACTTTTTCTCAAGCTAAAAATCAACCTCATTGGAAAATTTCTATGCAAGAGGAATATGATAGTTTAATTTCTAATAATACTTGGGATTTAGTTACTCTACCTCATGGCAAAAATCTAGTTTCATGTAAATGGTTATACAAAACTAAGTTAAATGCAAATAATGATATTAGTAAGTTTACAGCTAGACTAGTAGCAAGAGGTTTTTCTCAAGTTGAAGGAATAGACTATAATGAGACCTTTTCTCCTGTTGCAAAAATGCCTACCATTAAAGTTGTTCTTGCCTTAGCTGCAAAAATGAATTGGCCTATT
>BSBK01007537.1:70000-95022 GCA_027943335.1 Chamaecyparis obtusa
ATCAACTTTTGGAAAGATCACCACCCACTAAAAAGGAAGTCCTCATCCCACCTTTTTAGCTTACCTTTGTAAGAGACCAAATTTAGAAATCATGTAAGGGTCTTAGGGAAGACCACCCAATAGGAATTCAATCTTGTCTATAGGGGTTTGTGTGGAGGCCTTTTTAGAGGGGACTCTTCTTTTGGAAGAGTTTGACACCCACTCTTCAGATTTGGAGACTTAGCTACTTTGGAGAACCTTGGAGAGTGGAAAGCTCTTCATCAACTTTCCTCCATAGCTTGGATCAAGGTTGGTGGTTTTCATCATTCTTTTCCTATTCTTGTTTTCATGTTGAGAGAAAGAGCTCTCTTGATTGCTATTTCCTTATATGCAAAATTTAGCTATTATTCCTCTTGTATTGTATGTGTTGTGAGCTTGATAATTTTGTAATAATGGAGGATCTATGATTTCTTAGATGTTGTAGTTTTATGTTTACTTGTGTTGTGAAAATGTGGTTATTTGTAGATGTTAAAAGAAATCATGAGCTTATTTTGAGCATGATTTCTTGCATTGTAAATGTGAAGTTTCATTGTTGTTCTTGAAGTTTTCTTTTCTTTTATGTGTTGTAGCATATTGTTGAGGGAGTTCTCAAGGCCATACTCACCCTTGGGAGGGAAGAGTAGCCTTGAGGGTGAAGGGAATTGTTGGGACATTCAAGAGTGTAGAGTCTCTCCTTGGATAGGAGAAGGATGAACATGGATGTATGGGCTCCATGTAGCCATCTTCATTTTATGTTTTGTTTATTGGGGGTCATAAGAATTTTTTTGTAGAGATTGTGTTTGTGGAGAGATATGTATGATGAGGAAGCCAAGTGATGGCTTAGCTCTCATCAAGAGATGTGCTTCTCCTCTTGGATTGGTTCCACCTTCACCCTATTTGAGTCATGTTGTGACTCTTTGTGATAAGCTTGGGAGGGAGATTTCTTGCAATTTATGTTTTTATGTTGTTGTGGTTGTGGGTTTGCATGAGTGTTCTCCTTGTCTTGTGATGTTTCCCCTAGCTCGGGGGTGGCTTCTTAGAAGCCTAGGTTGGGAGGTGAGCTCCCCATGGCCTTCCATAAATTTTATTTGCAAGTTTGTAGAGGCTTTGATCTTGTGTAAAAATACTCTTCGAGAGGACTTCTTGCTGAATTTGGATCCATAGCATTGTGTAGATTGGAAAACATTGAATCTCCAATCCAAACTTGTATACTTGTAGTTTGTATTAAGTCTCTTGAAATTTAAATGAGAGTATTTCATATCTCTTTGTAATAGATCCTTTGGTTCAAATTTGGTGTTGTTGGAGTTTGAAAGAAACTTGTATTGAACTTTTGATTTCATTCATTATCAAATTTTAGGAAGGCTATGAACTTGTTATTGTTTCATGAATTCACTGGTATAATGGAAAATGTGTTTTATTTCATTGCAATATAATGGATTTGTTAGCTTATGATGAAAAAATGTAGAGTAGTTTCCCTCATTGTTAAATGGAATTTATATTGTGATAGAAATGAGAAAACCTTAGATAAGGAATAAAGAGTTATCAAAACCTTATGAATCTTGTAATGAGATCATAGTATGTTAATGTTAATTAAACTCAAGCAATGAGTAAATCTCTATCTCTCACCCTCTATCTTGCAAGGTTAATTGATAACTAGATATGATATTTTGGATGAGAAACTAATAGTTTAGTAGCATAAATGAATAAAATTTAGATCTTTAAAACATTATTATAGGAAACTATAATGTTAGAAAAGAAGTCAATTAAACTATACCTCCTATAGTAAACAAAATCATCAAATTTAATTTAAGTGTATAGGAAGAAATAAAATGCAACACAACAAGTTAAAAAAAAAAAAGAACTCAACTAATGGTAAATAGAGACCTACAGGGCTCTAGAAAATGTATGAGAAAATAATTCCCATACATTTTCTTGCCATAGTCAATATTATACTATATAAATTATCTACTTGTTCAAAAGAAATAAAATATATAATAAACCCACACTTAATCATAGCTTTCCCCTTATTGGTACATAGGATGGAAAGTATTTTAATACAAAACTAAATTCTGCACTTTTCCTTGGTCAACGCTACTCTCCTTGACTTGACAGCATGCTTACCTTGAAATGGAGCCTTTCATTGGGGAGGAAATACTTGTGAGTGGACCCAAGTCTTTCATAAGCTCTTTAGACCTGCACCTACCTCTCCTTAGTACTTGACTTCCATAAATCTTTATGTTTTCTTTTCCCCATGACAAGCCTTCTAACCCTTTGGCAGCGTGAGTTTTGGCTAAGTCTTTTGGGAAGGAATGGGGTGGGACCCAAACTACCTTGTCCCCTCAATCTCCCCTCTCCTTGAATCACACGCTAGCCCCTTGGTTGGCAGATTTCCTTTGTTTGACTTGATCTTAGGAGATTTTTGGCGGGCCCCTCCTAACTTGCCCCTTCTAAACTGCATTTCCTTCCTCCCTAATACTTTCGCACCTTTTTGTTTTAGAGGAGATGTTGACCCCTCCCACTTGGCACGTGAGTCAAGGTGGGAGGAAGATATGATGTTAGCCTAGGTAGGTTAGTAGTTGGTAAGTAGGGAGTTTAGGATATTTAATTAAGTAGGTGGTTAATTTGAATTGTTTAGGCTATGTAATTTAGTAGTTTGATAAATTGTTTTTATTTTGTAATATACATTTCACTATTAATAATTAATAGTAATTCCATTAATTAATATAAATAATCTTTATTAAACTAATTGTTATTTGTATTAATTATTATTATTAATATTAATTATTGTATAATTTTTTTAATAATTTATAATTAATATTATTTAATAATTGGGTTAACTAACATAATTATTAATTAGTAAATTATTTGTTAGTAATTGTATTAGTTGGAGGGTAATCTTTAATTAGGTTTTTAATTAACATTTTATGCTCTAATAGATATATTAATTGGTAACTAATATATTTAGTACCACTTAAATACGTTATTATATTCATTACGATGATATTTGTTACGATGACATTTACTTGTATTAATTATTAAATACAATAATAATTAATATAATTAACATTTGTAAAAGAAAAATATACATATGTATAAGTTATATTGTCATTTAATATTATAATAGGGTGGCAGTATGCTTCCTATGGATGAGAAAAATGGGTTTATTTTTTTATTAATACGTTAGATTGTAACTTAATCTCGTGTACATTAAATTGGTCTAGACATTATGTTGATAATTAAATATTCATTTGATTTAGTATCACGACAATTTATTAATTAAACCCTATGACTCAACGTAGTCTAATGTTGACTATAGGCTCATTCATTTGTTATCAATATAGCTTAAATTATAGATGGCATCTCCATAAACAAACTTTAATGATAGGCTGACCTTGAACGCAACTTCACCACCTAGATAGAATTCCTTGTTAGAACTTATTTAGCTAGTAAATTTTAGAAACCAACATTTCTAGAGCAATTTTACTTCAGACTCATTTCTAATCTTTTGACTTGGACACCTGTTAACCTGCAACATAAACTTGGACTTATTATCCCTTAAAAAAAAAAAAAAAGATTGGTGTGTTTCTAGACTGAAATTTTATGGGCATGACAATCTAAAGGGGTCATAGGACCCCTTAGGACATACTTGAGCATTCCAATGTGTCAAATGAGGTCATGGGGACTTCCTAGGGCTCCTAACATGTGATAAGGTGTACTAGGTCCCCATGACACTTTTTGACACATGAGAACACTCAAGTGTGTCATAAGGGGTCATATGACCCCTTGGGACACACTTGAGTGTTGAAATGTGTCAAAAGGGGTCATGGGGACTTCATACAGATCCTAGTATGCCTTATCATGCGTTATAACTCCTAGGAAGTTCCCATGACTCCTTTTGACACATTAGAACCATCAAGTGTGTCTGAAGGGGTCCTATGACCCCTTCAGACACACTTGATGGTTCTAATGTGTCAAAAGGAGCCATGGGGACTTCCTAAGGGTCCTAGTATGCCTTATCACATGTTAGGACCCCTAGGAAGTTCCCATGACCCCTTTTGACACATTGGAATTCTCAAGTGTGTCCGAAGGGGTGGTAGCACTCAAGAATTTCAATGTGTCAAAAGGGGTCATGGGTACTTCCTAGGGGTTCTAATGTGTGATAAGGTGTACTAGGACCACTATGAAGTCCCCATGACCCCTTTTGACACATTTGAACCATGAATTGTGTTCGAAGGGGTCCTACAACCCCTTAGGATAGTTAGAGGTTCTAATGTGTCAAAAGGGGTCATGGGGACTTCCTAGGGGTCCTAACACGTGATAAGGCATACTAGGACCCCTATGAAGTCTCCATGACCATTTCAAAACATTTGAACTCACAAGCATGTCTGAAGGGGTCATACGACCCCCCCTTGGGACACACTTGAGTGTTGAAATGTGTCAAAAGGGGCCATCTATACTTCTTAGGGGCCATCGGTACTTCCTATGGGTTCTAACACATGATAAGGTGTACTAGGACCCCTAAGAAATCCCCATAACCCCTTTCAACAAATGAGAACACTCAAGTGTGTCCTAAGGGGCTATATGACCCCTTGGGACACACTTGAGTGTTAAAATGTGTCAAAAGAGGTCATGGGGACTTTTTAGGGGTCCTAGTACACTTTATCATGCTTTAGGACCCCTAAGAAATCCCCATGACCCCTTTCAAAAAATTAGAACTCTCAAGTGTGTCCTAAGGGGTCATACGACCCCTTGGGACACACTTGAGTGTTGAAATGTGTCAAAAGGGGTCATCAAGACTTCCTAGGGGTCCTAACATGTGATAAGGTCTACTAGGACCCCTAGGAAGTGGCTATGACCCCTTTCGACACATTAGAACACTCAAGTATGTCCTAAGGGGTCATACAACACCTTGGGACACACTTGAGTGTTGAAATATGTCAAAAGGGGTCATGGGGACTTCCTAGAGGTCCTAGTATACCTTATCAAATGTCAAGAACCCTAGGAAGTCCCATGACCCCTTTTTACATATTAGAACTCTCAAGTGTGTCATAAAGGGTCATACAACCCCTTAGGACATACTTGAGTGTTGAAATGTGTCCAAAGGGGTCATGAAGACTTCTTAGGGGTCCTAACATGTGCTAAGGCATACTAGTACCCCTAGGAAGTCCCCATGACCCCTTTTGACACATTAGAACTCTCAAATGTGTCCTAAGGGGTCATACGACCCCTTGGAACACACTTGAGTGTCAAAATGTGTTAAAAGAGGTCATCGGTACTTTCTAGAGGTCCTAACACATGATAAGGTCTACTAGGACCCTAGGAAGTCCACATGACCCATTTTGACACATGAAAACACTCAAGTGTGTCCTAAGGGGTCATATGACCCCTTGGGACACACTTGAGTGTTGAAATGTATTGAAAGGGGTCATGGGGACTTTGTAGGGGTCTGACCATGTGATAAAGCATACTAGGACCCCTAGGAAGTCCCCATGACCACTTTTGACACATAAAAACACTCAAGTGTGTCCTAAGGGGTCATACACACTTGGGACACACTTGAGTGTTGAAATGTTTCAAAAGGGGTCACAGGGACTTCCTAGGGGTCCTAGTACACCTTATCATGCATTAGGACCCCTAGGAAGTGCCCATGACCCCTTTCAACACAATAGAACTCTCAAGTGTGTCCTAAGGTGTGATACAACCCCTTGGGACACACTTGAGTGTTGAAATGTGTCAAAAGGGGTCATCAAGACTTCCTAGGGATTCTAACATGTTATAAGACATACTAGGACCCCTAGGAAGTGCCCATGCCCCCTTTCAACACATTAAAACACTCAAGTGTGTCATAAGGGGCCATACGACCCTTTGGGACACACTTGAGTGTTGAAATGTGTCAAAAGGGGTCATGGGGACTTCCTAGGGGTCCTAGTATGCCATATCACGTATTAGGACCCCTAGGAAGTCCCCCTAAACCCTTTTGACATATTAGAATTCTCAAGTGTGTCATAAGGGGTCATAAGACCCCTTAGTACACACTTGAGTGTTGAAATGTGTCAAAAGAGCTCATGAAGACTTCTTAGGGGTCCTAACACGTGATAAGGCATACTAGGGCCCCGAGGAAGTCCCCATGACACCTTTCGACACATTAGAACTCTCAAGTGTGTCCTAAGGGGTCATACAACCCCTTGGAACACACTTGAGTGTTGAAATGTGTCAAAAGGGGTCATTGGTACTTCCTAGGGGTCCTAATGTGTGATAAGGTGTACTAGGACCCGTAAGAAGTCCACATGACCCCTTGTGACACATGAAAACACTCAAGTGTGTCCTAAGGGATCATCTGACCCCTTGGGACACATTTGAGTGTTGAAATATTTTGAAAGGGGTCATGGGAACTTCGTAGGGGTCCTAACATGTTGTAAGGTGTACTAGGACCCCTAGGAAGTCCCCATGACCCCTTTTGACACATAAGAACACTCAAGTTTGTCCTAAGGGGTCATACAACCCCTTGGGACACACTTGA
Source organism: Chamaecyparis obtusa (assembly GCA_027943335.1). NCBI lineage: Eukaryota > Viridiplantae > Streptophyta > Pinopsida > Cupressales > Cupressaceae > Chamaecyparis > Chamaecyparis obtusa. Next base: position 76,539 of record BSBK01007537.1, read on the forward strand.
GTGTTGAAATGTTTCAAAAGGGGTCATGGGGAATTCCTAGGGGTCCTAGTATGCCTTATCATGCGTTAGGACCCCTAGGAAGTCCCCATGACCCCTTTCGACACAATAGAACTCTCAAGTGTGTCATAAGGTGTCATATGACCCCTTGGGACACACTTGAGTGTTGAAATATGTCAAAAGGGCTCATCAGGACTTCCTAAGGGTTCTAACATGTTATAAGGCATACTAAGATGCCTAGGAAGTACCCATGCCCCCTTTCGACACATTAAAACACTCAAGTGTGTCCTAACGGGTCATATGACCCCTTGGGATGCACTTTAGTGTTGAAATGTGTCAAAAGGGGTCTTGGGTTCTTCTTAGGGGTCCTAGTATGCCATATCACGTGTTAGGACCCTTAGGAAGTCCCCATGACCCCATTTGACAAATTAGAACTCTCAAGTATGTCATAATGGATCATACAACCCCTTGGGACACACTTGAGTGTTGAAATGTGTCAAAAGGAGTCATCGGGACTTCCTAGGGGTCCTAATGTGTGATATAGCGATATAGCATACTAGGACCCATAGGAAGTCTCGTTGACCCCTTTCGACACATCATAACACTCAAGTGTGTCCTAAGGGTTCATATGGCCCCTTGGGATAGACTTATGTGTTGAAATGTGTCAAAAGGGGTCGTGGGGACTTCCTAGGGGTCCTAACGCATGATAAGGCGTACTAGGACCCCTAGGAAGTCCCCATGACCCTTTTTGACACATTTCAACACTAAAGTGTGTCCCAAAGGGTCGTAGGACCCCTTGGGACACAATCGAGTGCTCTAATGTGTTGTTGGGAGTTACACAAGGACCTAAGGGGTCATAGTACACTTTATCAAGTGTTAGGACCCTTAGGAACCCTCTATGACCCCTTTGGAAACCTTTTGGATGCCTCATAGTGGTGTAATTAACCTATGTATTAATATGTCCTATATAATATATATATTATATATACACTATACTTAATTTTATTATATATACAATAATATTTTATATATAATATATAATACATATTATATATATATGTATATATATATATATATATATACATATATATATATATACATACATATATATATATATATATATATATATACATACATATATATATATATACATACATATATATATATATATATATATATATATATATATATATATATATATATATATATATATATATAATACATACATATATATATATATATATATATATATATATATATATATATATATATTAATATTTATATTATAATATAAAATATATATTACATACAATTTAAATATGAAGATATCATGTGATATATTGTAAAATACACATTAGTATATAATACATATAAAATAATATATAATATATGATGTATAATGTAATATTTAATATTAATATATATTATATAATATTTAATGTAAAATATATATTATATAATATTTAATATATAATAGATATTATGTAATATTTAATATATATAATATATAATCTATATATAATGTTTGATATATAATGTATTGAAGTATGGAGAAATTGGAGGGAGAAAGGGGTTGGAAATAAATTAAGAGCGAGAAAGGGGAGGGAAAATTTAAAATTCAAAATTCTATATCGGGATTTTTGGGTACCCGATTAGGCTCGGTATTGCTTTGTGCACCAAACCTACCTGAATGACTCTTCAAATATCACAAAAAAGTGTTTTTCCCCTATTTCTCTGAGTTCCAAACTTCGACCATGTAGCTGAAAATTATTTTTTCACCCAAATTTGATGAAATGAAAAGGGTATTTTAAGGAGATTATCAGCTTTCTATCAATATAATTGCTGTCAAATTTTGAATTCGGTAAGTAATTATTAGTTATTTTCTAATTGAGTTACCTCTAAAGTGTTGATTTATATACTCATTGAAAAATTACTATAACTTTTAAATGGTATAACATTTTGAAATCCAAAAAATTTGTCACATTCTATGCTTTGCCTACTATAAGGAAAAAAAAATTAAATTTTGTAAAGTTTTGAATGAGTTAAGGTGGTCAGACACGAGATTTTTTTTTTTTGAAAATGTTGTAGCAGAAAGTTTATAATTAATTATTTTTTTGGAATAAAATTATAAAAAAATATTCATCACATCTGGGCATGAGTCTACTACTTATATATAAAATCTTATTAAAAAATATTATCATTTGATCATGATTAAGGTGGTCAGACATACACCTACTTCTTATTTTTTTCCTAAAATTTTTGTACTGCTGCATTGAAATCTATACTTTTCACCAATTATATTAATTTTTGTTAAGAAAAGGCCTAGTAGTTTAGAAACTACATTCAATTTCCTACAAATTCTATTCTTAAAACTTTTAGGTATTAGGTTGATAGCTACTTCAAATTTTCACGTCAAGTTGACTAACCCTGATTTGCTGATTTTTCATTGCCACTTAAAGGCATGGTTTGGCCCCTCATGATCTTGCACATACCCAATGAGAAGAGTGTATGTTCCCATATTAAAGAAGCTACAAATTTCTTAACAAGATCAATGATTTTAACATACTTGCACGCACAAGAGACATTTCCATTATGAGATGCTCCCAAGAAAGAACAAACCAAGGGAAACAAATCATAAGATAAAAAAGAGTTCAAAAGGGATCTATAAAAACTCTAGGGTTAGTACATGATCATGTGTAACTCATGTATGTCAAGAGTTATATCAAAATGAATTGACATCGTCCCCCAAAGTTATAAAAACTATGAGCACAATGGAAGAAGACCACATAAGGGATGCAAATAATATTCTTTTTGGGCTGGTATTACAGAGACTAGAAATAATGGTTGCTACCACTTTGTGTCATCCCCAATCAGATAAAATTAAGGCACTTTTACAAATAATAGCACAAGCATGACATAACATGCATATGATATATAGAACAAATAAGATATAAGTATAGGAATATGACAATAGGTCAATTCCTTTATCACCTATCGTCAATAGAGCAACAAGGGTAGTTTAAAGAAATATAAGAAAAAAAGTATAAAAATACCACATCACAATGAAATCATGGTACTATAGGAAAAAAAAAAAATCTACCCTACAAGATGAAGGAACCCAAATTAACTATTGAGAGGGGTGTGAATCAGTGGTCTTTAAAAATGTTATCCTCTAATATTTATGTAACACAAGATAATATAAATGAACAAAAATCATAAAAAAATGGTAAAAAATGAAACACACGCAAGGCATTCACTAGTAGACACAATGTACACAAGGAAATCCAATAGTGGGGAAAAACCTCAATTAGAATAGTTGCTAGAGTCTAATTCTCTAATCTATCCTCAGAATATGAAAACAAGTTGATTACAATCATTTATTGGTACCAACCCAAAGAAGAAGTAACCCATAACTTACGACCACCAACTCTTGTCTTTATGAACACCTATGCAAAGGAGAACCTACCCCTAATCAAATAAGACACTTTGATTAAATATTTCAAAGAAAAGGTTTAATACAATAAGAATACCTTATTAGGAAAGTTATTTTATAAATTGTTTCTCATTTCTGAACTTTAAAACAAATTTATGTTCTTTATCCTTTTTTTGTTCTAACACACTATTCAACTTTCCCCACTTCTTTCTTATTAATATATATGCACCTTTCTACTACCATAAACTCCTTTTGTCACTTCAATAATAGTTGTAATAGTTCTATTCTAATTACCATTTCCTACTACATGAATTTTTATTTTATCTATGTATCATCCTCGTATTACTCACTTGTTTCTAATGCTCTTTCATTCTCCTTTCTATGCAACTACTAGAAAATCCTTATTATTTCTATACTATTATCTTCCCTCTAAAAAAATACAATCTACATACCATTTACTTACTATTGTTATTGATGTATTTTCATTCACTCATCCTACTACCCTTTTCTCAGACAAACATTCACATGCATATATTCCCCGGATAAGAGTACAAACCTGTGTCTAACTTTTATAAAGGAAAAGGCTAACAACACCAAAACTCTTCAACTTCAATAGCATACAAATGATATTTTTGTTTGGAATTTTGAAATGAAGTAAATAGTTGAAATGTGTAAAAATGGATGAAGTTTATTCCTATTATTTGGTTTTTGATATATATTTTCTCGTTTATAATATTTCAAAGTCTAACTTCCCAAAAATCAACAGTTTTCATCTACCACCTAATTTTTCCTATCAAATCTATACCAACCAAAAAATAAATATACATTCACAAAGAAGACTCTCTTCTCTAGTGAATGATATAATTTTTAATTTTTTCTAATATAATTTTTAAATTTTTTTTCTTTTTCCAATTCATTGTCTTCTAGAATGTTAAAATACCTTATATTATTTTGTCATTATAATATATTAGATCTAATCAAGACACTATAAAAGTTATATGAGAATATTCTTGACTTTGAGCTCTACCAAAGGTTTTTTTTTAAATTCTTGACATGTCATTTAACCTTTTGTACAGCACAACTTGGTGCTTTCACCCCCCTTTTTATTTCACTTGTTTGAATGCTCATGATTATGCATACATATTATCATATACTTCTCTATTTTTCATCATATATATGTATGTTGTTACAAAAATCATTACTTACTGATGTAGACTTAGGAATTCACACATCAAAAACTTGAGACAATGTCAATGAATAACTTTTTTTTGTAACAAAAATCACCTACAAGCATCTCAAAATAACCTTTGAACTTCTTTAATTCCAAAGGAAGCAAGGAAATCTTTTATAATTGATCATCGTGTCCTAAACAACCAACCTCCACTAACTATTATCAACCATGATATTGAAAAGACCTTACTAATCTAAAACAAAACCTTCAAATAGGATCAGTGCTTAGTTTCATTACCTGATTACACTCTCTTTGAAGATAACCAAATTATTCACTTAACTAACCCATACTAAACTCCAAATGATTTTTTCATACCCTACATCTTGTAGACTATCAATCTTATTGTTTGACCACATTCTATTTTGAGGCTTACAACTTATTAATCTCATACCTTCATAATAAACATATTTGGAATTTAATATTACCCTTGTGTAGACTCAAAGGATTTCATGAACCATTTAGAAAACAAAAACCCCAAGGGTAAAACCTTTTTAAGAATTAATTTTTGGAACAAACCATTGTTACTATAGTCATAAAATCAAAGCTCTCAAATCAAAGGAATTGAAGGACTCTCCTTTAAATCAGTTTCTTAAATGCAATAGCCATACAAAATAGTGAACCAAAAGAAATTAAAAAATACATACTCAAGCCTATTATAAACTCTATGAAATGTTTAAATGCTCCATAAGAAAATATTAATCCCTTTCTCCCATTATGTTACAATAAAAAAATGCTTCAACTCTGACTATAATTGTCACTGTCATGGATAGTTTGACACTTGACATCGATATGCAAACAGGAACTTAAAAAAACTTAATAATCATTATCCTAAAATATGAAAAGCTTATCAAGGTTTTTTGTATCTTACTCAACTATTTACAACATTAGGAAACTCAAAAAATATTAAATAGCAATCAAAATAATGCAATAAATTGTCAGAGACAGTGAAAATTATCATACCAAACCTACTAGGAAATCAAAATTCTCCCTTTAGAAAAATGCATTCATTCTGAGACTTTCACCATTAGAAATAGAATTCAAGACTCTCTAGACTTTAGAGCTACATAATTTTTATATTGTTTTTTATAGAAAAAAGTAGCAACATGGTGTTGGCCTGAGGAACAAAGGGACTAGAGGTGCATTAACAGCATATTGATGGAACTAGTCATAAGCATTTCAAGACCAGTTTAACAATAGAAAAATCCAAGTCTAATCTACCTCTATCAAAAACAAACACCATAGTACTTTTCAAAAAGATTAAACTAGAGTATCTAAAGCGAATAGTAGCATTTAAAATAATAGTTATAAGTCACGTAGGGCTATACCAAGGACTGGGCAAGATAACCTTAAAACCGGAATCAAAATAGGAGAGTTGAGGGCCATGCCCAGACAAAAATAAAAACCTCATGAGCACCAGCAACTAGTTCTTTCCACCCAAATGTTTGGACATCAGGGTCCTGGACCACTCCTCCTACAAGAACAGGAAGAGATCCTTATTGTCCTCATCCACCTCCAAACTATAGCTCACCATTTTTTCTTCCATAGTATAGAGGGACATAGCCTAAGCATGCATGACCTTCAATGAAAATTTGTTAGTCATCATATAGTGATGCTTCAGTTCCTACAAGTCCTGCTTGATGTCAGCAATCTCTTTGTCCAAATCAAAATACCTTAGCTTGAGGGTGCCTTTAAGCTTGTCTTTTCTAGCCAAAAACTTGGGTTTGTGCTCAGAAGTGAGGGGCTTATTCTGGTGATCATGGGGTAAAGTCAGGGGTGGGGTAGGGTGGGGAGTCTCCATGGTTTCTAAGGGTTGGGAGGGGGAGTGTTACCAGTCCTAATTGGACTCATGTGATCATCAAAGGAGCCCTTCATGGACTTAGTGGAGTGAGAATCTTTTTCATACAGGGACTGCTCTTTAGAGACCACTTCCAAGATTATGGTCTTACACTACTCCTTCATAATTTTTTTAAACCTTCAACAACCTGAGCCACCTAATTCAACCTCTAGCTTGACCTAGCTCTCCAACATCCTCTATTGTTTAGGCTTCTATTCAGTCTCAGGAGTACTGTCAGACTCCTTCTGATCTTTAGTCTGGAAAGATTTAGAGACATGAGACTCCTCCTATTCATCCCTCCTATTGAAAGGATTTTTTACATATTTTTTATAGGTTCTACCCTCTTTAGGAACAAGATCAGACTCCTAGATAACCTGGATGGATTAGGAGGTGGAATGAGTAGGGTTTTTAGTTTTGGACAGGGAATCCTCCTGGGCTACCTCTTGGATAATCGAGGGGGTTGGGGAGGAGGGCAGATAGCCTTGTGGAAGTGGTAAATATAGAGAATGAGGCCCTGATGGAGAATAGGGATTGATTTATCAGGGTTCTCCTTAATATCCAAGATATTACTTTCTATGGAATGCAGAAGGTAGAAGGGGATGGAAATTAAGTCCTCATTTATAATGTGATTCAAAAAAGGTAAGTGGTGGTAGTAGAATACTGTAAACTTACCTTCTAGGGTGAAATACTTCATCACAATGAGAAAAATTTTGCGCTAGAACTCTGGAAGCTCTTCTTGGTTGAAACCCCCTTGCTTCTTGACTGGATTCTCTCCCTGAAGAACTGGTTAAGACTAGTAGGGTCAGGCATCTGACTGGTTTTTTTATACTTCCTCCCTTCCATAGAGAGACCCATAGCCTTAGCAATGACCTCCTCATTGATCTGGAAATGGACGCCACCAACCAAGACATTTCTATTGTTCTAGGATGAGACAAATTGTTTGGATATCCGCTCATCTTGCCCACATTTCACGCACTCCATAAAACCCTAGATATCGCTCTCTCTACAATAGTGGGTCACCAAAGGGTCGAAGGTGAAGGTCTCATTGATCTTTTCTAGTTTGATGCAAAGGGTGTTGCCTCTCATGTCTATACTCTGCATCCCCTATGTGAGAATATCTTGAAAACCAAAGGGCTAAGCCTCTTGACAGATAGTATAAAACCAGTTGTTTTGGTTTGGCCATTTTGAGAAATGGTTATACTCAAAAGGCTGGCCTTGGATGAATTTTTGGGAGATGGGCTCTGTATGACAATATCTAATGGATCTCCAAGTGTCATTATTAGCAATAACATCAGGGCTGCACTTAATGTCCTTGTTAGCCAAGGAAGCCCATCGATTTGGACAACTATTTCTCCACACACTTGAAAGGAAATTATGATTCTTTATAAGGTTTTGGGTATTCCTTTTCATAATCACAAAAATCACCAGATTATGCTAGCACATGATCAAGGTAGGATTCATAATAAATATGATAGCTTTGCTCATTTAAATATCAGTGGTAATATTCATTTCCCCTCTGATGAGTTGCTGAGTCACCTTAGGTAGTTCATTGACCACCCTCCAATTGTTAAATTTGGTTTTCTTTAGGCCAATAGCTGCCATCGAGTCAGCCACTGAATTCCCCTCTCTATACATGTGGCCAATAGTCATGCATTGGAAGTTGTTGAGAAGCTCACAGATCTCTAGCATAATGGAGCTAACCTACCATCCTGCATTAGCTCCTCTTTTGATAACCTCCACCACCACTTTGGAATCCCCCTCAATTTCTAGCAATCTAATGTTCATTAGGGTTGCAAATTTAATCACCCATAGAAGAGCCATTCCTTCCGCTTGGTTAACAGTGCAATTATTGAGTGGCCCTACATAAGCCAAAAGGAAAGTTCCTTTATGGTCTCTTAGTACACCTCCCCACCCTGAGAAAGGTTATTAGCTACCCCATAAAAGTTTAATTTGGTCCATCCTCTAAGAGGGGCAACCCATCTGGTAGCTTTTCTAGCCATCAACTTAGCATCATTGAACCTAGAGAACCTAGCTAGCAAGTTCCAACTGTCAGCTATTTTGACTTCCCAAGAAGAGGGGGGTGTAGAGGGAAGCTTCCACTTAGCAACACTTGTGTTATTAAAAAGGAGCTTGGTACCAATATAGAGACAAGTCTTGGACTGATTACTAGCCTCCTTGAATATCCTGTTGTTCCTTTCCTTCCAAATAGTCCAGCAAATGTGTGGGGGTAGCATTCGCCAAAGGAGTTGGAGAAGGGGGTGATTGGAGGGAGATCTCCATTTAGTAAATTGATGCACATCACTACCCAAAGACCATGAGATACCCAACTTTCCGATGACCTCTTGCCAGATGCTAGTGGCATAGTCGCAGTGTATAAATAGGTGGTTCACTATTTCCTCCTCCGTTTTAAATAGGACACACCTATTCACCATGGAGAAGCCCCACTTTATAAGATTATCCTAGGTTAGGATTTTACCATGCATAAGGGTCCACCAGAGGAAATTTATTTTTGGTGTGAGCTAAGGGATCCACACCTTCTTCCAGTCCCCCAGGTTATTCTCTTCCTTCAGAAGTAGGTTGTAAGCAGATTTTACCGAGAAGGTACTAGCTTGGGTGGGGCCCCAAACAATGGAGTCTTGGCCATCTAGCCCTGGGATTCTAACCTCAATTAGGGTTTCCATCAACTCATTGGCCAAATATTGAAGGTTTGGTCTATCTCTTACCAGATTAGGTATATCTTTCCAGTTCCTACCCGCGATGTAGTTGGAGGTTTTGTTACCAAGGATAGGTCTAAGGTAATCCATAAGAGGTTTGAATCTAAAGCCTAGGTTAGGGTAGTTCAAGATCAAATAGTCATTCCAAAATCTAATGGATCTCCTATTTCCAAGCTACTAGAAAGCTCCTTTAGATAGAAAGGTCATGCATTTACATATGTTCACCCAGAGTTTGGATCCACTGGGAAGGTCACTATTATGGTACATCCTCCCGTAGGGATATCCTTGGAGGTACTTAGCTTCCATTATTTTGCACCAATCCTATTTTCCTTCTATGAGTTTCAAGGCCACTTTCATGATAAGGGATCTATTCATCAAGCCAATTCTCCTTAGGCCCAGGCCACCCAGTCTTTTCTAGAGGTAGACAGTGTCCCAATTGACCAGAGACATCCTCTTTTTTTCTTCAGAACTAGCCCACAAGAAATTTCTCTGAATTCTTTCAAGTTTGTCCACCATGTTGCTTTTGATCTTGAAGAGGGACAGGAAGTAAACTAGGATCCCTTGGAGAGTGGAGGCCACTATCTGAAGTTAGTGGACCACTAGAACTTCACTTGATCTCTAAAGGATGGGTGAGAACACCACATGATTTTGAATCTGAAGGGGGTTGGGCCAACCTTAGGGGAGTCTTACCAACAGAGAAGGAGGGGGTTATGATCAAAGTTAGTTCTAGGGAGGGAGGTCAGGGTTGAATTCAAACATAGGTCCTACGAAGAGGTAGCAAGGAAATGGTCAAGCCACACCTGGATGAGATGGGGTCCCTTCCTATTGTTGGTCCAAGTGAAGGGGTTCCCTTTTAGAGTGATGTCAAGAAGACCGGTGGAAGAAATAAGATCTTCCAGCTCCCCCATGCTATCAGAGTAATCCATTAATCCACCACACTTTTCTGAGGGATAAAGAGGGGTGTTGAAGTTTCCATCCAACAAGTAATTCACAAAGGTGTCCTGATCTATCCAAAGGGATAGGTTAGTCCAAAGGGAGGCCCTGCCAGACCAGGTATTAGGGGCATAAATATTAAAAGTGATCCACTCAAGCCCATCCTTCATGAAGGTAACAGAAATGAAATTTGGAGAGGAGGAAACCTAATGGCTAGTTATCTTATTGGGTTTCCAGAGCATAGAAATGCCTCTGGAAGCACCCATAGCTTCAGAGTAAAGGAATGTAGCACCCAGCCAAAGATTGGATGCTAGGGTGAAAAAATTACTAGCAGACATCTTAAATTCTTAGATGAGTAGAATATCCATCTTATGATAAAAAATTTAGTGTTTAACAACACTTTGTTTGAGGGAGTTGTTCAATCCCCTAACATTCCAAGAAAGGCAAGTCATTTCTTACTTTTAAAAATAGATTCCAGGGTTTTTTCCTTACCTACTGTAACATCCTTTGTGGTCCCTCTCAATCTCCTTGCATGATCTAATGGCCTTCCCCTGGGTGTTTCCATTCCCACATCAGCCTTCTTGGGCTTGGTTTTCTTTTTCTTCATTTTCCATTCCCCATCATCTTCGTCCACACTGCAATCAACATCAAGGGAGCTAGAAGAGTTCTTCCTCACAATCTGTGGGGGAGTCTTAGGATCAGATTTAGGGGATTTTAGCTCTAGAGCAACCATAATGGTAGGCTATTCTACCTCAGTATGGCTAATCTTCCTCCTCTCCAGGGGGGTCATCAGAGGGTTCTTCAATGGCTCCACCACAAGCAGGAGGATGGTTTCCTCTATAGGTAGAGGTTCTGGAGAGCCAAGAACAGAGTTCCCCACTTCATTCTCTAGAGGGGGAATGATCTCACCTTCCTCTGGCACCAAGTTTTCCTTTGTTGGGATTTCCATCTCATTAGTCACCAAGGGTGGGCTAGTCTCCTCCTTTTCCACTTCTTCTATCAAGGGTGGAACCTCGGTCATTCCTTTATCCTTGTTCCCTTTTTTTATTTCAAATTGGGTGGTCTTGCAAGTGTCACTAGAGTGACCTCTATTATCATAGTTCTGGCAGAACAAGGTAGCGTTCTCATACACCAGTGCTTGGGTCCATCTGCCTAGTTTATATTTCAAAATGATAAAGTTGGGTAGAGTTTTATTTAGGGTGATGTTCACATAGAACCTAGCAAAAAATAGCCTGAATTTAGAGCAGGTCACCTAGTCAGTAGTGTTTTATATTGTTCATTTAAGAGAAATCCATTATTTTTTAATCAAATCCTTATTTCTAACAGTTTCATAATAGTTTTGAAAGAATCAATCCATACTCTCCTCATTGGCCATGAAAGATCTTCAAACCACATTAAAAATTAAGCTAACTCATTTTATTTTAACTTCCAAAAGGTCTTGGTCTAAATTCAATCAGAAATGTAGCTATGTAGGTGACTAATCAATAGATAAACAAGAAAATAATGTTAAAAACTAATATTTTATTGAAGATCTTCCCTCCAATCACCACACTAATGCATCCCTCAACCCAAAGAAGGTTCTTATATCCTCTAAAAATACTTATAACTATTTCCACCAACCTTCAAGTTGGTTTCTCAGTTTAGATTCTTAATTGACAACTTTTTGCAAAGTTGTAAAAGTTGTCAAAAAAAATTTGCAATGTTGCAAAAGTTGTCAAACAACTTTTAGAAACTTTTAAATTTTGAGATTAAATGACTCAAACTTCTCGTAAAACCATCTCAACATGTCAAATATGAAATTTAGACCCCATTTAGATCATTTTTACCCTTATTGGGCAAGATTATAACCTTGGACATCGTTTGACCAACTCAGGGTCTTATAGGCTTCCTTTGAGAAAAAGGCTTATAAAACCCTACAATTTGATCTAAATAAACATGATAGACTTATTTAACCTTAAAAATATTAGATTAGCCTTACATTGGTTTTATTACATCATTTTTTACCAAAATTGTTCATGGTTCCTTAATGCATCCTTGATTATCCTACACTATTCTCCTGGGGTACAAAGAATTCAAGTCCTATTTAATGGAAACTTCTTCCTAATCTTCTAGTTCTTTTGCACACTATTCCTAGATCCCACAAGAAAATTTGGATCGTTCCCCCTTTTTTCTTCTTGTTCCTTCTTTTACCCAACTGGTTCTCACTGTCTTGGTTCCAAGAATCCAAGTATTCTACATATATATGAATGTCTTCATGGATGTCTTCATCATATTCACCTTCATCAAATTATTTCAAAACTATACACAAATTATTAAAAATCAAAACTCCAATACCCTCATTAGTAGATTCATCATATGTATCAACTTTTCCTTCTATTCCATCCTTAGTAAGAACACTCATAATGTCATCCTTTTCTATTGATTGACTAGAAACCATCTCACCAACTTCTTGATCACCAATAATAATCTTATCATGAGATCCAACATTAGCATGTCTTTTACTTGACTCATCAATGAGAAAATCAGTTTATTCATCTTTAAAAGGTTTATCAAGCATTTGTAATGCACCTTTCTCATTTTGCAAAATAGACCTTCAGACTTTAACATTTCATCTTGTGTTTCTATATTAGTTTTTCTTCTCTTCCTTTGGATGATCTTATTGATGGGCCATTTTATCTTTCCCTTGACTGTCAAGTTCCATTTTTATCTAATCCACTCTTTCAAGTCTTTGAAGCCTTATTTCAACTCTTGTAAGTTCATTTCCCATTCTCTCTCTTCTTCCTCTTTCCTCTTCCTCATTTCTTCTTTCCTATTACTCCTTTCTTCTTCTTTTCTTATTTTTTGCATCCCAATAATCCTTTCTTCTCTCAACCATAGAAGCAGTGCAAACTCACTCTAGCCAGATCTGATGAGCTCTAATACTAATCAGATGTAGAGGACTTAGGAATTCATGCATCATCAACTTGAGACGGTGTCAATCTACAAATTTTTTTTGTAGCAACACTCACCTAAAGGCATCTCAAAAAAAACTATTTACTTCTTTACTCACCAAGGAAACAAGTAACTCTTCTATAATTGATCACCATGTGCTAAAATAGCCAACCTCCACTAACTATTATCAACCACAATATTAAAAAGGCCTTACTAATCTACAACAACACCTCTAAACAATATTAGCACTAACATTCATTACATAATCACACTCTCTTTGAAGACAACCAAATTCTTCAATTAACTAACCCATACTAAAGTCCAAACAAATTTTTCATACCTTGCTTCATGTAGACTATCAATCTTATTATCTGATCTCATTTTATTTAGAGGCTTACAACTTATTAATCACAAAGCTTCATAAGAAACATAGTTGGAATTTAATATTGTCCTTGTGTAGAATTCAAGGCTTTCATGAACCATTCACACACCAACAACCTATAGGTGACACCTTTATGCCAATAATTCTTTGGAAAAAAACCATTGTTACTATAGTCATAAAATTAGAACTATCTAATCAAGGAATTGAAGGACTCTACTTTGAATCAGTTTCTTGAATGTAACATGCATACAAAATAGTAAACCAAATGAAATTAAAAAATCCATACTCATTCCTATCCCAAAATATATGCAATGTTCCAATTCTCCATAAGAAAACATGAATCCCTTTCCCCCACTACTTTACAATAAACATGATTTAACTTTGACTATAAATATCACTATCATGGACAGTTTGATAGTGATCTACAAATAGGGACATAAAAACAACTTAATAATAATTATCCTACAATATGAAAGGCTCATTGAGGTTTTTTTTATATCTTACTCAAATCTTTACAACATTAGGAAACTTGAAACATATTAAATATTAATAAAAAAAAAGTAATTAAACTATCACAGATAGTAAAAATTACCATACCAAACCCACTAGGGCATCAAAATTATCCCTTTAGATAAATCCATTCATTCTAATACTTTCACCATTAGAAGTGGAATTCAAGAATCTCTTAGATTCTAAAGATTCATAATTTTTGGATGGTTCGTTTAAGATTAACCCATTATTTATTTATCAAACCCTTATTTTTTAGGGTTTCATAACAATTTTGAAAGAATCAATCCATACTCTCATCATTATTCATGTAAGATCCTCAAACCAAATTAAACATAAATCTAACTCATTGCATTTTAACTCTAAAAAGGTCTTTGGCTGAATTGAATCATAAATAGAGGGATACAAGTGACTGATCCACAAATAAACAAGAAAACAATGTTAAAAACTAGTATTTAATTGATGATCTTCCCTCCAATCACCACACTAATACATCCCTAAACCCAAAGAGGTTTCTTATATCCTCTTCAAATAGTTACAACTATTTCAACCAACCTTTAAGTTGGTTGATCAATTTAGACCCTTAATTGACAACCTTAAATATAAAGTTGCAAAACTTGTCAAACATCTTTTAGCAACTTTCACATTTTGAGACCAGATGACTCAAACTTCTCCTCAAACCTTCTGAAAATGTCAAATATGTCTTTTATACACTATTTACATCATTTATACCCTTATTGGGAAAGATTATAACCTTTGATCTTGTTTGACCAACTCGAGGCCTTATAGGCTTCCTTTGAGAAAAAGGCTTAAATGCCTTAGTAGTAGATTCAAATGAACATGATAGACTTATTTGACCTTAAAACATTAGATTGGTCTTGCATTAGCCTTATTAGAATTATTTTGACCAAAACTGGTCATGGTTCCTTAATGCATCCTTGATGCTCCTGCATAACTTACCTTTCCTTCACATAAGTATGCATATGCAACTCTACACACCTTGCACACATAAAATTCATAGAATATACATAAATATTAAATTTCCCTCTAGGAAACTTTTTAATTTCATGAAGTGAGAAAAATTTTGAATTCATTTTTCCATTCCTATTTTAATCTGTTAAAGGCCTCATAGCCACATTATTATTCGGTCCCAATCCACACAACCCTTTTTAAAAAAAATTTATAAAAGAAAATGAACTTCATTTTTGTTCTTTACCCTGGGTAGCATTTTTATTTTCCCTAGGTCAAAAAAAATCTTTCATACATTTTCCAATCTATTTCATTGGTCCAAAAGGACCTTCAATTTTACATACCAAACTACTTCCATTGAGTCTCTAAACTAATTTTTCTACCATTGATATCCCATACACTTAAATACCATTAGTAAATGCTCTATTTTCTCTATTTGGGTTTGTTCTTTTCACATTTAGATTTTTCAAATGCATACTTTCCAAGCTTTAAAACTTCTCCCTGGACTTGGCATGATCTGATCTTTCAATGGTCAAACTATTCATGGACACCCTTTTTATTTTCCATATCTAAGATCAATCTATTTTTTATGGGATTTAAACTTCATGTCTATAAAATATTTCATCAGCCTCTCATTTACTTCTCTTTTTCTTTATTAGGAAAAGCTTTTCATGGAATATTTAACTTACCATTATTTTATAGCATCAGACATAGAGGAAAAAAAATTATGACTTTTCATTCACGTGTGTTAATTATCTTGTAATCTTTATTGAAATACTTTCTAATCACTTCCATAACTTTTCTTTTAAATAAGGTAGTTAAGTGACCATTCAGAATACAAGACTCTCTTTTAATCCTACAACCATTAAAAGAATTTTAAAGAGGAATATGGTCTATAGACTAGGTAGTAGTTTTATTTCCCAAAGAAACACTGGCTGATTGAAACTCATATTTATATGGCCTTAAAAACCTTCTTGAATTTATTCCAAAAAATTTAATGATTATAATATCAAGGAGATGCCAAAATCTATTTCATTAGAAGAGATTGGAAATGTTGTTTTTTTCCTTTGGAACCTTCAAAGGATTCACATGCCTTCTTTTAGGACTTCTAAGAAATAAATATTGTTTACCTACTTATTGAAGTGCATTATTTCTTTAGATTGAGCATAATTTTCAACAAATTAAATTCTACTTTTATCATTATTATTTCTAAAAAGGATGAAGTTTCCTCACTACATGACTATAGGCCTATTAGTTTTTGTAACACTACATATAATATATTTTCTGAGGTCTTATATACATTTAAAAAGATTCTAAATCATCTTATCTCCTCTAATTAGAAGGTGTTTGTAAAAGATTTTTAAATCCTATATGCTAAATTTGACTACTTAGAAAATCATTCATTATATGGATTATAGAGAGAATCTAGTATAGCCTTAAAATTGGATATTTATAAAGTATATGATATGGTTTCTTTTCCTTTTTTTGTTTTATTTTCTTCAAAATTTTGGCTTCAAATATCATATTTTTAATGTAATAAAAAAGAATTCCGTCGGCTAAATGCTCTATTTTGGTCAATAGAGTTCTAAGAGGTCACTTATCATGAGGAAAATGCCTAAGACAAGGTAACCCTTTATCTCCTTATCTTTTCATTATTGTTTCTAAGAACCTAGATAGAATTATTTTTTATAAAAAAAAAACATAAATTTGAGGTTGCTAAAATGTGTCACAATGGGCTCATCCTCTTACCCCACAACTCATCAATAATTTATTGATCACCTATCCTTACCCCATTACTTATCAACATTTATTTGATGACCTGCCCTTTTTTAAGATTTCATTATCTCTAAATCTATGCATTGGAAAACTTGGAGGACTATGCTAAAGCATTAGGAGAACATGATATTATAAATAAAGAAATAAATTAACACTAAGAACTATTATTAATAAAATAGTTAGAGTCTTACAATATAAATGTGTTAATTTTTTTATTGTTTTTTACATAGCTTATGTTAGACTGAGATGTGAAGAGTTTTCATGGTTGCGGTGGATCAGGGAAATTTGTGGAGCTTTAGTTTTACATAAATTGAAGAATTTTGGGAGCTTATTTAAGGACATGCCCTCTTGAAAGGTCCCAAGTTTGTCAAGTATCAAATCCAAAGAGAAATTATCATGGTTTCTACCTACTTTTTTCTGCTTCACCTTAGGCATGAACATTATATTATTTGTAATAATTTTTAGTGAAAATTCTTACTATATTGCTAATGGTGTTGTGACCTATATTTGAACTACTTACTGTTATGTGTAATATCCATTAACTGATTTTAACAAGCGATTGCAATTTACAAATTTGAAATTTTATGCTCTCTGATGCTTTAATAATATTGAAAAATACAAGTTGGGTGACTCAAGGTCCTTTCACTAACTTAATCAAACCAATCATTACAAATTGGATAGTCTTAGTGATGTTAAGGAGAATCTTGCAACCAAAAGGGAAATGGATGTTGTGGGTATTGGTACACAAGAACAGGTGCACTTATTATCATTAGAAAATGGTGTTTCCATCTACAAGTAGATATAACATCAAATATTGAATGAATACTCACCTTATTGAAGTAGTGGCTCTCTTTTTAAGATGTGAATTCAGTTTTGTTTTTAATTCAAATAACTTCCAAGCTTATAAATGGTCTTGTATAGAAATACAACCAAGAAATAAAACCATCTTTGTCTTCACCAAACTTGAACCATCTTTCTATCTACACCAAAATTGTTCTCAACTATTATTCAGATTTAAAATTCACCAATAGATAAACCAAAGAGTATTTTGAGACCCAAGTTTGCTAGGTATAATTATTTTTTAAAAGGTTCTCTCTCAATGGAATAGCACTTTCTTTACAAGAAGGAGGATGGTGGTTTGATTCCATCATACCCTAAAATAAATTAATGAATGATATTGAACATTTATATTTAACAATATTGATTTATTTGAATAATGAACTATTATTTAAAATTCATTATTTATTTTTCTATTGTCTTAAGAAGGACAATAAGTGGTATTAAAGATATATCTATCTATATAGAAACAAAAATAAAATTGTCTCTCAGGAGACAAAAATAGTGGTGTTTTTTACTATCTTAATGATATTGAACGTTTATACTTAACAAAATTGATTTCTCTAAATAATGAACAATTATTTAAAATTCATTATTTATTTTTTTATTGTCTTAAGGACAATAAGTGGTATTAAAGATATATCTATCTCTATAGAAACAAAAATAAAATTGTCTCTCAAGAGACAATAATAGTGATGTTTTTTACTATCGTATAAAGACATTTTTTAAGACAATAATTTAAGACACTCACTTCAAGACAATATTTAAGATAATAAACAAGTTTTATTTTATCTCTAGTTAAGACAATTTTCTCAAAAAATGTCTTAAATATCATCTTAAACCCCCCCTTTATGTAGTAGTGTGCCTAAGTTATAGTATATGATCATATTAAATTCTCACTCGAAATGTATAATTTTAGTCTACTCAATCACACATGGAG